>JBCFXI010001954.1:0-34440 GCA_038496175.1 Ampulex compressa | reverse complement strand
TATATATTTATATATGTATATAAAAGGATAGAAATACAGTGTAAAGACATGCACAGAGAATCCCGCCGTGGAGATATATGTATGTAAATAGATATATATAGATATACACGTGGATGTATACGTATATATAGATATTTAGGTATATATACGGCATACGTATTTACATATGCTCACGCAGGCGACGCATTCGCTCACACTTCCACACCTCACGTGTGCACGCACGCATGGGAATTCCGTTATTCCGGCACGTATACGCAGCAAACTCACGCACGTAGGGTAGCAAAAAAAAAAAAAAAACGCAATACGCATTCATGTACGCATTGACCCACACACCGTCTCAGTTTCAGACAAAAGGGTGTACAGTCCATTTGCTGATACCATTTCCCAAACCAACGTTTGTTAGGTATTCCTGTATATTAACACACTTACGTAACTGTAACTACCACAATGACATAGCAAATGCACGATACCATCACCACAACACCAAAAGGTTTATGTATTATACATGTATATATACACGCACACATATATACACCTCTATGTATTTATGTATGCATACATATACATACACATATACATATACATCGACAAAGAAAAAAAAAAAGAACAGAGTTCTCCATCTTCTAAGATTACACTCACTACGCTTGCCAGATTTTTGGAAATAGAGGGATGCTCGCTTCGTACGCCTATGTACGATTCGACGTGGAAAATTCTTGCAAACGTGCATGCACATCTCCCTCGATTTCTTAGGCTCGACACATTTTCCAAGGCCGTCGCCCGTTTCATCGCGCGATCAGTTTTTCATCGTGCGATTCGCGAGCTTCGATGAAGATGCGATGAGAAACGCGAATGCGATACTCATTGGTAATTCGAATGCGTCCCGATGTTCCGAACGACGCGATAATCGTGCATGGCGAAAAATTGAAAACAAAATCGACGTACGCCTGGACGCAGATGGGAAATGTGTCGGGTCTAAATGGAAGTTTGATTGTAAGGATGTATTTGTGAATCTTACCATCAAGTCCGTCGAGCATTTCCGGAGGATTATGATGTTCAGACGATTCAATTCCCGGTACACCGTCGCTAAGCGCACCTGTTGTGGGTCCTCCATCTTCTCCTAGCAGTCCAACGGTATGACCCTGCACATTTTAAATGTTCATCTTTATAACGTGGCAGAACACGACCAATGATAAGATGAAATCGTCTGTATTCCATCGATCGACGACAGAACTTCCGACAGGCGCGATAAAACTGTTAGATTCTATTCGGAAGAACACGATCGGCGTGAAATATTATGATGCAAGCCGATCGATTTTCGATTATTCTTAATTCAACGTTACGCTATGTCCACCTTGTAGAGACAATTTTGTAATCGGAGTGAAGTAAAAATCATTGACTACACTGCCAACTAAAAACGTATTGTAATCTAAGGAATTGTAAGAGGGAAAAATAAATCACGTTCAAGAATAATATCGAGTGTTTTTACTTTTCAGATCAATTTATTTTCTGCTGCTACCGACTTTTATCCATATTACTGCATACGAACTTGCGGCAAAAATCGTTGTGTATTACGTAAATGTTAACGAAGAAAAACTTCTTTAAATCCAATTGTATTTGAAATATTTCTACGGGACTATGATATATTGATAAATGCTTTAAAATAGTGTACAGGCCATGTTTAATGAACCGGTTTGTATGAGATCTAATTAGTGATGTGAAAGAACAAGTATGTACGCTAAGTGCTTAACATTTTCGATGAAAGCGATGTATTTGTAAATCCAGTTAAACAAAAATTTCGCTAACCGTAAACACAAGGCTGTTTCAACAGAAAACTATACTATGACTACTTTCTGCAAACAGTTACGTAATATTTATTGCTCTCCTTTACGTATACGTACTTTGATATGTGATCGTAAAATATGAAGTAGAAAATCGAATTGCCGTTACGTAAAAAGTAGTTTACGATAATTTACGAAAATATCTCGACACGTCCATATTGTCAACGATCTCGTAGCAAGATATCACTTTTATTTTTTACGATAAAAACATTTAGCATTTCTTTCTATTCGATAAAAATTCATCACAGAGGTACATCTTGTCACAAATGTATGCTTTGGCATGGTCATTTTAGAAGCAATAGTTTAAAGATATCCATTTATACATATATTTATCAACATTAATGTTACGTAAACATAGAATATGCTTGGATAAAATACAATTTTTCACGTAATAACTTGGTATTCTAATTTAATCACGCCATACCATATAACATTGTGAAAATTGCGATAAAACTAATGAAGGATCTTCCTTTAATGCGCGTATCACTATTATCCATTGCTCTCATTGCTATCGTAATATTAAGCCGGTAATGAATACAGTTACAATTTGCCATGCAATATTCTCTTCATATATAAAATATGAAAATAGAAATCTAAATTTCTCAACTCTATTTATATGCATATGTGCCTTTTGTCAACAATGAATGTACATACTAATATACAAATTATGAAAAAAAATATCATGCAACAAATTGTTATTAATGTAATAATATACTATTATTAATATAACAAAAAGAGATAAAATATACGCAATAATAACACATGCAAACATTCTCCATGACTTAACGGTGATAAAAATTAAGTTATCCGATGTACGATGATCAGAAGAATAATAAAGTTGTTACTAAATCTTTCAATATCAAACTGACAGATTAAAGCACAATAATAAACGTTAAACATTTGCACGCGCGTTGGTAGGCTACTTGAAAGAGCAAAGGCTTGAGATATGTATTTCTTGTACCTGAGAGAAAAGTATCTGTACAGCCTATAACGAGTGTCATAATATGATTAATCTATAATTTGTAA
Organism: Ampulex compressa; assembly: GCA_038496175.1. Classification (NCBI taxonomy): domain Eukaryota; kingdom Metazoa; phylum Arthropoda; class Insecta; order Hymenoptera; family Ampulicidae; genus Ampulex; species Ampulex compressa. The sequence continues at coordinate 31,576 of JBCFXI010001954.1, read as the reverse complement.
CCATGAAAATCATTGTTTTACAAAAGAATTAAACAGTATAGAAAGACTTTTTTGTGCTCCTAGTTTTATAAACATTACTCTCTAAGTTAACCATTCTTGTACTCGATAATGCCATCCATATCATTGAATATTAAGTGAGCAAAATTGACGATAGGCCAGGGACGGTGAAGGTACGAGGTTAAGTCATAAGATCAGCACATTTTTGTTACATGAGAATAGGATTCCTTTCCGTCGCTTTCCTTTGCCACGCACAGATTATGAGCCTTACACTTGTCATGATGATTTACGATTTCAAGTCTAAAATTGCCATTGCCTGCTGCAAATGAAGTACGTATCTCTGGAATAGATTCGCTCCACTTTCTACAGTATTTACAAAACATAAGATTCGATTGTTCATCGTATTGAAGCCAAGAATACATGTCTAGCCAGCCAGGTTTAAATCTACCGGTTTTTCTACTTTGCGTCGTGGAACGTTGTGCACCGGTACATAAAGTCGATTGTATCACCGACATCTCCTGATTCTGATTTATTCTTAGAGACCTGTGCGCATCGTTATTATTTTGAGAGATCTTAACGCTCGGTCTGCATTGGGACAAGGAATCGTACAATATAACGGACTTGGAGTTACTGTTCTTATATGGATGAAGAGATTTTACAGACATTGGCTTTTGCAACGACTTATGAGAATTTCCAGGGAATTCAGGCACGGTGCCTGACATATTGATACACAGAGACCCTCCAGCCATGATGGCGCTTTCGCGAGAAACTTGCATTACGGCTGAATCTGGACGATTGGGAATCATGCTCTGTACATCCATAGTTTCGTCACTCTTTCCACCTCTCTGAACCTCCCACTCCACACTAGTCTGTCAACAGAGAAGGAAAGGATATGTGTTTAATCAACACATTTTCGATTTTGTCTTTTAGCATACAAGAAGCCAATTCTGTATCTCTACTCAGAAAATCCCTTCCTTCCCATGTCTGTTTTGACTGAATAGTCGTCAGTTTATATTGGAAATAAATAATAATATGTGGGAACAGTAACGAAACTTTGATGTCAATAAAGCGATTTGCACAACATTACACTTTGCATATCGTTCATTGTATTCTGCAAAGTATCATAAATATTGTATTACGCGTTGAGAAGCATGTTCTCCTCCGATACAATGAAAACTTAATATAAAAATTTTGTAAAGTGTACCATTAATGTAACATGCTAAGAATGTTCAATCGCAAGAAAAAAATGCATCGCACCATATAGTTTGTAACAAGAAAACTACATTCTTGCATGTCGCACATAACATAATAGAATATGATTAAGATTCTCAAGTATCAGATTTATTATAATATTTACTGCGATTGTTAAATATATTGATAAACAATACTTGAAAATCCATCAAAGCAGCAGCAATAAGATATCGTTTTACAAAGAAACTAACATGGTATGAAAAAGCTGCAACGTAGCAATGTGCATTTATCCAATATTAACATAAAAACACTTTCTCTAGTACTCAGATATTTAAAAATTAAAAAGGTTTAACACTGACATGCACATCTAAAATAAAACAGCAACTAGTACACAATAATATCACACGCAAAAAAATTACTTACTGGTAAGGATATATTGTCATGGAAGTCAGGCAAATGGTGATCCAACTCTTGCTTGATAGGAGCTTGTGGTTGCGATGCAGGGGACATAGGTCGACCACCATCCTCCAAATCACCTCCCAGGGTATTATTTAACTTTGGAATCACAGGAGGACTTGATTTGTAACTACACTGTGAGGATGCCTGAAATAAATTTAGTAAACGAATGCATATTTATGATGTTTCATACTTTCATATTTGTTGCTTGTGCAATTTTAAGAGCACAATGTATATACGTAGGGAAACTTATGTTCCTGCGTGATGCGAGAAAAAACAACGAGAAAGGTGCATCAAGATTTCAGACAATTGGAAAATTTTTCTTTCATTCAATTACACGTATCTAAATGTACGCACGTAACACAAACTGCAAAAATTGTAAATTTTATACATTTTTAAACACATAATCGCTTCTTTAACAAGGTGTGCAGTAGAAAGCACCGTATGGAAATATCTGGTTCATGAATTATACAGCAGATATTAGCTTTTGGTCTAAACTCCAAGGTTACAAGTAAAGTTATTTGGAAAGCTGTGCAATCATGCACATACGTAATTCATTGATAATAAAATATATGATCATTATCGCAGAATTTTAAGTAGACTCACGAAAAGTTACATACGTATCTATACATGTGACGTATAAAATTATTTTAATATATATATTTCATTACTTCTTTAAAACATGTGCGTATAAAAATATATTGCAATTCAGGAGGGTATGAGAACAAACAGAAATGGTCGTGTAATCTATACAGAGCATCCGAAGCACAGGAAATGTAATTATTGTAAAGCTATGGTAATAAAAAATTTTTAGGTTTATAATATGTACGTTTAATTTATATACTGAAATGTTTTGCATATAGTAATCTAATGATAACGAATAGCTTAGTGATTTACTGCAGCTAGACTCCTTTTATTTTCAACCTCATTAAAGTTGCATACAACGCGTGTCGATACATTATGCAATAAATGACGAAACAAGTAAATAAATATTTATACTTCTAAATTGGCTCAATCTGTAAAAGCTATAGGGGAAAAAAATGACATTACATACTTTTTGCGAAACACTTGTTAGCATACAGATATCACGGTTACCCTTTTAACAGTGTTTATACTCTATAAAATCGATTAAACCAAATTCGGCTTTATACAATGTTAAATCCAATACTATATGAAAAATAAATACATTACACGAACTTTACAAAGAAAATTAGGTGCGCACAGTTGCCTAATATAAATCCTCAAAGTGACGGTTTAAACGAAATACCCAACAAAAAGATGCGCGTATAATACCGTCCAAATACAAGGCATGGCAAACGTGCGAAGCAATATTTTCGTTTACGTACCTGAGAATCGGACAAGAATCTTTCACTGGGTGGGCCAGTAAGGGAAACGTCGTAGCTGCCTGAAACCTTTCTTTTCCTCTTTTCAGGATGAGACTGAAGGTTAGGCGAATCGGTATGCCTAATACCAGATTGCGTTTCTGGTTCCGGCGACGGGCTCTTTTCCTCCGTCTTGTTATTTACACTATTATCTGTGAGGCCTCTGATCTGTAATGCCTCCGCCGTTTTAAGGAACATCGGTAGTAGATGCTGACTAACGTTAACTTCTCCCTTATACATAAAGTGCAGCAATGCCTTCATTTCCGTATCATTGACATCCTTCAGGAATATGATTGGATGGGGATGGGTATTCTGAAGGAAAATGTTCTCGAAATATGGACTGCATGCAGAGAGTATCGTTTGGTGCGCCTTGAAAGTCTCTCCAACACACGCCAGGGTAACGTCGCAGAGTGCCTCTCTAGCAAGCAAGGAGCTGAGAACGTCCGTGAGGTTGGCTGGATGATTGTTCCACCGTAGGCAATACTGCTGGTCCATCTTGTCTATCTCCAATCCCGACCCTACAACCAAACTAGCTGCCCTGAACTGTCCACACTAGACTTTGATCACCCTGACTACAGAATGCCTCCCTAACCCATAAAACGTTAACTCACACGCCTTGTCCACGCACACTCTCCTATCGTCCTGACGATATCTCCTCGGAGATTATATCGCAACTCTAGACCCACACTACGTCCTGCGTGCTTCTGCAAATGTGCCACATTGCAGTATAACTGTAAAACCCTTCAGGGTTCACGCGTCGCTACTATACGTGCCGAAAACATTTTTTCGCATAACCTCGGCCGCCGATAAATTTATTCGAAAAAGAGTTTCCGAACGATGGGCTTTAATGCCGCCGTAGCGAGGTTAGAACACTAATTGCGACGCAGTACGTGCCACCCACGTATACGATAATATGCAATATTCGGAGATAATGTTTTCGGCAATGTCAATATTCGCGAGGCTTGGGCGCCATTGTCGGTCGTGCTCGTCTAGCCACGAGCCTTCTCGCGAAAACTCGATTTGTTGATGCCCGATTTCTAACCGTTCCAACGCATTCCACACGCGGCTTTATTTACGTGAACCTATCGCTAACTAGCTAACGCGCACCGCACATCGGCGACTACAGTTTGTTTATCGTCCTGACGATTACTCACCTTTCGCAAACTTTTTGCCATTACAACGCCACCCGACCCTTAACGTCCACTGCCATACCAATCTGCCAATGCCTACGGCCTTATTTTTAAAATACTTTTGACCTTCGTGCATCTGCCGCGGGGAATGGCGCGAAGGGCGCTCAAATTCAAACGTCGATACACGAGCCACGCGCTTTCTTTACACGCCACCGGATTATTCCGCGTTTTATATCGAATTAATTTACGCTCGCATCGTTCCTCGATTCAATCGAAATCTTCTCCGTAGAAGGAAAATCCGGCAGCCGACATATTGCTTATCGAATTGATCGCCTATAGTTAATGGAGGTCCTAACCTACATTCGAAGCCCGCGTTTTTCGGTACTTGCACGACTCAGTGATATCAAACGACCGCGATTTTTTTTTCTTTCTCTCTCCGCCCATTTTTTCTCTTTTCTTAAATATTACCAAGAGGCCATTAATGTTATCGTCAAATTAAGCGGGATAAAATTTGTACGGCTCGGTGCCGTCTCTCTTACGTCGGTAATTAAGTGTTACGATTAACAGATATACGATAGGTACAATTATCGGACGCGGACGCATTAAAATAAACAGCTTTATCTTATTGACCGGCCAAAGGCGATAATAGTGATACAAATTTTCTCTCGACCAATACAGTTACTTTCTCCAGCGGCGATTCTGCGGTAGTAAGTGTCAATAAACGTGAACGTATTGTTTAGCTTCCAAGTCCACCTAGTTTATCCCTATGTCCATCTCGATACGTTAACTTCGATTTACGTGGCATTCCAGACCGAGCCAATTTATGAATACGTAAAACTCTCGTTATTTATATCCGTATACACGAGATCGTTGTGTTTTCGATCAACGAAAGAGGTTGCAAAATAAACGCTCGCTTTTCTCAGTTTCGGATTAATTTCATTTCGATCATGGAGGTGAATTATCCCTTTCGACGGCGATCAATTCTGAACAAGTCTTATGCGGTAACCGTAAGAGTTTTCCGGACCTGTGCAGGGTTTATGTGAAACGGAAAAAAAAAGTTCGAGCGCCCCTCTTTCGGGCTGAGGCATTTATTCGAACGGGCAAAGAGTGAAATTATTTTTAACGCTTTAAAGTTGTCCCCCTCATTGGCACTCTCGAGCCTCGTGAAATTTCCTTCATTTATAAACGTATGTTTGCTGGAGTGCACGTCACAGGCGGAAATTGCATTTTGCGGAAAAGCATAGAGTGCACAGGGGGTCCTTCAGCTTCATTTGATTGTAATAACCGGTAATTCACGCAAATCGCGGGCTTTCTGATATTAATTTCAGCCCTCCGCTCTCCAAACGATAAGCGCGTTAACCATACGAAATCAATACGTAGCGGGAAAATTGCAAAATCTCCTTAATCGGTTTTCGAATGCGGATTTACAAGCTTTGCAGGGCCATTAACAGATTTAATCCTTGCTTCGAGTGGCGCGACACAAAATTACGGATCATAAGCTTTCCGCGGGTTTGTAAATGCGGTAAATACTAAAGCTGTTTTATTCATTTAATAACGTGAAAATAAAAATCGACGGTTATCGCGTATTTTTAGGTTTAAAAAAAATTACACGTGCCGCGGATTGTTTTACGAACCCTCAAATACCTCGTTAATCATCGATTCTTTAAAAACTCGTAGTTCAGATTGGTCGAATAGATCTCGTCCCATTGCCTCATAAATCGCTACGTGCTTTATCCGGTAAATCACCGACGACTTAGAATCCTTTACATAACCAAGAATTCTCATTAGAATACGCAAAGTAGTTTGCGTATTAAGAATGCAATTTTCCTTGAAATATGCATAAAAGTGTCCTATTCCTCTAATCGTAAAGATGATCCGAGTGGCCTACGTTATCGTTGGAGGATGACGAAAAATTTGGTTTCGCGAGTGGGCACGGCGGACAGATTATTCGTGGTACATGTACGCTAACGGATTAGGCATATCGCACGACGATCCACATTGTTTGCGGGAATTTTCGCGAGTCTATCGTTATCTGGCAATGAGTACTTTCACCATTGAAAATGATAGATGAGACCTAGTCACGACAAGATAGGCACGATCGACGATTATTCGCGTTCGAACGAAAGCGTGTTCTTCCATTCTGCAGCTTATGGTATATCTCCTATCCGAAATTCACGGACGACGTTCAAACGCATTACGTGGCGGCAAACCTGTTTATCCCAGGACGGACAATTCTATTTCTGGAAAATTCGAATTGGCCTTTTTGGCCACGGAGTCCCTCCGTTCGGCGAGTCGATGGAGGACAGCCGAGATAAGAAAGAAAAGGGATAATAGCGCCTAAGGGCATTGGGTTAAGTCCAGTAGCCGGTAGCCCGGCGTATACTTAACCAGAGAACACCGTAATTAATCGCGAACGCGGTTTCACGAGGTCTTTTTAATCGTACGCTTAGAGGAACTTCCGGCGGATCCATCGAGCGACCGGATCGCGCCAAAGATGCGTGCATTCCTGCGTTTCTCTCTCCGTTCTCCCGGATGAACCGCAGGATGTCCGGAGCAAACGCTGGAAACGCTGGAAACGCTGGAAACGCGGCTCGTGGCGCATCCCTAGGTCGCTCGAGTACATCCTAGAGAAGTAATTCCTTCTTACGATCTACTTACGACCATGGAATCGTTAGAATCCACGCCATAATAGTAATCGACGAGGCACCATGTCGATAATACCTCGATCGGTCCTCGCGATGCAAAAAGAGAGAACGATATTCAGCTCGGAAGCTTAACGGAGAGGCTTAACGGAAGCTTAACGCTATAGACACAGATCAAAAGAAGGGGGTCTTATCTTTGTTCGAGAAACGGACCTGTAGATTCTCCACGCAGGTGGTATACCGGCGGGCACTGCCGTTATCTGCATAATTATCTCGGGGCGGCCTTGGCTGTTTCACGATGGAAACGAGTTCCAGCGTTCGAAACAGCGCCTATCGGTCTCTGCGAGAGCCCCCGGCATCTCCGTGCCAACGGATGCTCGGCTCGGTGCAACGGATCAACGGTCTCACGACCGGCGACGACCGTCGTCGACCGCTCTTTATTATCTTCCGTGTCGACTCAAAGATCTTCACGGTCGATATACATCTTCGCGCGTTGCTCGCAGGAAGTGGCGCGTCGCCGCTCATCGGACCGGGCCTGCGCATGCGCGAACTCGCGCGAGCGCGCATGCGCACCGCGAATCGGCGGCGACGCGTACGTTTTCCTTTTCCTTTTCCTCTTCCATCCCCCTTTTTCCTCCCTTTTGCGATCAATGTCCGTTTGTCTCGCGGCATATGTATATACATGCGTATGCGCGACGATAACTATGGGCGCCACGGTGTCATCGCGAAGGAAAAAGACCGCCGATTCACGATTTCGATCGACCAAAAGGATCGGTCCCAGCATTGCGCGTTGCCAAAATCGAAAGAGCGCTTTCATCGTGATTCTTGGGAGGCGCGCGGGAGGGGGGGGGGGGAGGGGGGATTACCTCTCGCGGTTAAAAGTTCAGCGCGGGGAAGGACGGGATTCATTCCCTCCTTCTCCCCCCGCCCCCAGGCCACCTCTTCGATAAAGGAGGCGCGGTGCTGCGCTCGACTATGTATTTTCCAAGTGACAATACGATCCTGCTGCGCGGAGAATGGGAAGGAGCGAGAGCCGGAGAGTGAACCGGAGAGAGCGAGAGAGATCGAGCGGGTGCGCTTTGGCCGTTTGATCTTAAAACGTACGTGAATTTCCTCAGCGGAAAAATGCCTCGTGGTGAATATACTTCGGGCTCGCACTCGAGTATGCGTTTGCACACACTTGCGGAAGGAAATCGCGAGGAGCTATTCTGCTCTGCATGGCTGGGAAATTTCCCCCCCCCCACCCCTTGCCGATCCCTTTTCACGACTCCTTTGAAGCGTATTTCGCGATCGAGCAGGCGGATCGATACGTAACGCTCCCACGCCGACCTGCAGGTCCGTAGAACCGGTAAGGGAAGTAGGAGCGCGCCGTCCCGGTTCGACTTCTACTCGACGCTGTCGAACATCTTTTTCTCGCTTTTATAGACGATCGAGTACTACATATGCGTTGTTTGGCACCGGCGCGCGGCTTAGGATCTTTGGACGAATTTCAAACCGGCTATGCGTTCGGGCGGATTCGAATGCCCGGCGAAGGTTGGTAATGGCAACGATTATGGAAACGAACGGACTGGCAAAAAGCGTAACGCTGATGCTGAGAAAATACCCTATTTACGGTGCGAGGAGAGGATAAACCATCGCCACTCCCGATATATGTGTGCACGTATCTCGAAGGCCTGCTAAGTAAATTAAATTTACACGGCATCGGAGAGTTTATACGTTTACGTACGTTTTAAGACATACCGCTCATTCGTTGGCACAAAATTCCCGCTAAACCTTCCGCCAACGACCCCAAAATGTTTGTACGAAAAAGTTTGTACTAAAACTATAGGAACATGAGGCCATCTTTTGATTAACACTCGCCATATAAACGCTATATAAACGTTTATAACGCTATATAAACTACCAGACGCGAGATATCGGTGTCCGGTAATTGCCGAGGATATCTAGGATATAATAGTTTGTCTTTTGATCTCGAACTTCCTTCCTCGTGCCGTTCTTTAAAAACAAGTAAAAAATTTGCCGGCCGATGAAATTTTGGGGTTTCGTAAGAAGAGACCGCGCCGCGTATATATATACATATATATATTTACGTACGTATATATATCTCGATTCGTTAAACGTTCCTCGACTAATGTACCGTAATCGTTAAGTTCAATTTTTCGATACGTTTACATTTTATAAATTATCGCGACTTTTTGCCAAAATTCCATTCCCACGGCCAATGATCTTACGCGAGCCGCCGCAACAGAAAAATCGGTCGGAGAAATTATCCACGTCCGGATACGGACAACGAATCGCTGCACGTCCATAAAAGCATTCGGCAATATGCCGTGGAAAGCGAGGCAAAGCCCGGTTCTCTCGCGGTCCGATAAAAAGCGCAAATAGGATAATTCACTGCAGGCGGCCGTGGCGCGGTAAAAATCGGAAATTCGGGAATATCAATTTTTTGCCGGCAAGGACCGTCGACGAAACCAGTTTTCGAAGCGGCGAAGGTCGCGGGACTTTCGAATTCGCGCTAGCCAAAACTGGTACGGCAATGTCTCGATCGGCGCACCCTCGCGAGTGCCGTCGCCCTGCTCCTACGCCTATGAGTTATCTTTGTCGGACCGCGTCGAGCGGGCGACGTGGCACACGACGCGAAGTGTTCACGGCTTGACGCTTTTTAACGCTAAAATATAACCTTTTTCAAGTCAACTTTCTTTCATTCGAAGCGATTTTTTAACATACCGATGAGATCTTTCCGACCGATACGAGCGATACAAACGCGATATAATCGCGACCGCGTCGCTTCATCGCGTAAATAGGTATCGAATAAACGAAGGCGATCGTTATTACTTCGCGGTTTGGTCTCGCTTCGAAGGGAAAAATCTCATCGACGCGTAAAAAATTGTACGGATCAAAAAAAAGGAGATTAAAGAGGTTAACGACAACATTTTTTAGGCCAGTCTTCAAACGTCCCGTTTGCCTCGCCTCGCGCTCGACTCGTCTCTCTCGCGCTGCGAGATACAAGGACAAGGCGCGAGTCTGGAAAACGGTGTCGTCCCGATTTGATCGAAAATTTCGATTTTTATCCAGAATGCACCGATCGAGACATTACCATACTCCCGCAAGCTCCTCTCCCAGCCCGCGTTTTTGGCCCCGTCATCGTCGAAAATCCCGACCCTTCGCGAACCACGAAGGCAAAAACGTATTATTCGTGGCACGGCTCGGTCGCACGAGAAGGCCAATCGCCAAGTGGTCGGTGCCAAAGCGAACGAAAGAAGAAGAAGAGGAGACCGCCAATTTGGCGCGAGTGGGAGCAACGCCGTGGCGCGATCACGTGCCTCTTTCCACCCCATCGGGCCGAAACCGCCACGCGCGCCTCTGGATCCCGCGATCGATGAGGAGGGCGCCGGGGGGAGGCGCGGTTGCGACGAATCGCTCCTAAAACCACACTGGCCGCCCTCTCTCCCGCCCCTCCTCCCTGCCCCTCTCCCATCTCCTCCCGCTTCTTCCCCTCGCTCTCCCTCACCCTCTCACCCTCTCTCTCTCTCTCTCTCTCTCCCCCTCACCCTCACCCTCTCCCTCACCCTCTCCCTCTCTCTCTCACTCTCCATCTCTCCCACTCGCAGGCCCGCGAAGAGAGGATCGAGCTGTCGGTAGGAAAAGGCCGAAAGGGTGCGAATCGCGAGCTCCTCGAGGAAGGAGCGGATCGTCTCCGAAGGGTAATATCGTAAAACCGACGCGCCGATTCCGTATGGCCGACACGTTGCCGGCGGGCTTTGGCGCATCGTTACCTGGTTTACTGAAATTCGTGAACATGAAACCCCGTCGGCCTCCCGTAGCCGGCGGCGCAGATCAGGCCCGTAGAGCCGCGACGGTGCGTCCTCCCCTCGAGGCAAATAAGCGGGTGCGCGCGGCCGACGTGGTCGTTCCAGCGCCGATGGAAGATCTTCCTGCGTCGATCTTCCGCGATGACGGATCTCCGCGACCTGGTCACCGGGCCCGACGTCGAAAGCCGGCTTCGCGAACGAGGGGGCCTCCTCTTCCTGCCTCCTCCTCCTCCTCCTCCTCCTCCTCCTCCTCCTCCGCCGGCCACTCTTCGCCAGCCGATCTTCCCCCGGTCGGCGGTATTTACGCGCACACGAGAAGAACTCACACACAAGGTCGCGGATCGAACTCGTCCCTCGGTTCAAAGCGTCGCTCGCGCCGAGGATCCTCGGCTCGAGCCGGTCATCGTCCCGCGAGCAGCAACTCCCGGAGCGTCCTCGGGCACGGACTCGGAGCGGAGCGCGCCCGACTAAGCGCCTTCCTCGGCAGCGTCCGGCCGCCTCGGCGTTCTCCCAGGACGATCGAGGAGGAATTTGGCACGAGAGGCGCGGGCCGCGCGAGACCGGGCAGCGGCTTCCACGATTGGCGCGCGACGCGACGTCGTCGGCCTCCTCGAGTTCCTCGAGCTCCTCCTCGTCCTCCTCGTCGTCGTCGTCGACCTCCTCGTCCTCCTCCTCGTCGACGTCGTCGACGTCGTCGTCGTCGTCGTCGTCGTCGTCGTCGTCGTCGTCCTCGTCCTCGTCCTCGTCTTCGGGCGCGACGGGCGAGCGCGGGCGATACGCCGGAAGGGAGAAACAACAGAGCGGCGTGCGTCCCAAGTTGACCGCGGAGCGCGACTGAGGTGGCCAGGGGTGGCCCCAGGAGGAACGGAGAGAAAGAGAGCGAGAGAGAGAGAGAGAGGGTGGCGTGGATGCAAGTCGACGTGTACGCTGCACGGGCACATCCCCCCTAATGAATGCACCAGGCATGTGCGAGGGATTTTATGTTCGCCGCCGCCACCGCCGCCTCCGCGTCTGCCTCCACCGCTACCACCACCACCACCACCACCACCACCACCACCCGAGACTCGACCGCCACCCCCGCCGCTCGGCCTCCTCCTCCTCCTCCTCCTCCTCCGACACCCTCCGCCCTGCGCAACCCTCCGCGTCCTCTCGCGACCCTCCTTCTCTTCCTCTTCCGCCTCACCCTTCCACCGCCGCCTTCCGCGCCACCCTCCCTCCCTCCGCCCGCCCACCCCGCCCTCCCTTCGCGCCCTCCTCCTCCTCGCTCCGTCCTTCGGTCTTCTTTCCCGACGCTCTCTACCCTCCTCTCCCTCGCTCCGCCTTCCCTCTCGCCCTCGCTCCCTCTCTTCCCCACCCCCGCCCCCCGGCCCCGGCCCCGGCCCCGGCCGCCGGTCCACGGCGGGCCACCACCCAACCGAGTCTCGCTGAACCCCCTTTTCACGCGCCAGCCAACGTTGCACTCGCCGCACGACCAGCCAGCGCAACCAGCCAGCGCAACCAGACGCGCGCCGGTCCCCGGAAACCAGCGTGGGGCGGTTTTGCCCCGTTTAGCGAAACCCTCCGCTCCTGGGGCTGTGCCCGGTTTTCGCCTCCTCCTGCGTGCCTGCGGACGTACCCTGCACCCGCGATTGGTACGCACAATTCACCCGCCCGTACGCGAATCCTCTCCTGCACCTGCACCGTCTCTCCCTCTTTCCCTCTTTCTCTGCCTCTGCCTCTGCCTCTGGCCTCTGCCTCTGCCTCCGTCTCCGTCTCCGTCTCCTTCTCTCCTCCCCCGACCCACCCCCTCCGACGCGGCCCCTCTTCCTCTCTCCGCCGGCCACCTGCTCCTCCTCGCCTCTCGCCTTCCCCAGCCCCTCCTCGCGCCGCGTCCTCCTCCTCGCTCTCTCGCCTTCACCCTCGATAATTCTCCACCTCTGTTCATTCATCCCTCTCCTCCCTCCTCCTCCTCCTCCAACGCTATCCTCCGTCTTCCCGCCCTGCCAGCCCCCCTCCCGCCCCCTGCACTCGCTCTTCACCACCATTCCGCCTGCGCGTATATTCCGTTCATCTTCGTCCGCAAGCCCTCGATACCGTAGACCACCGTCGCAGCAGTATCCGAAGTCGACCGCCGAGAGCGTCGCCGAGGTCTGCTTGCGGTTTGCGTCCTTGAGTTCCTCGCATTCATCGTGGCCAAAGGAAACGCGCCCGATATTCTCTCCCCCGAGCTTCGACGCTCGTCCTCCGGCCTTCCGGCGACTCCTTCGAACCCTCTTACACCCACCTCGCCACCATTCTTCCTTCCTTAATTCGCTCCGCCGCCAACCGCCGGGCACCTTTGGCCCCTGACCCACTGATCTTAACCCATTTGCATCGCGACTCTGCCGCGTTCGCGGCCAGCCTCGCGATTCAGGGTGTATCGTTCTGGATATTGGTGATCGATTAACGCCGTCGCGAAATATTTCGCGGACGGTGATGAGTGACGGTCATTATGCGCGGTACGTTCCGCTCGTCGATGCAAATGGGTTAAGGTGGATCTCGAATCGCCAGAGCTACGGCACACGAGTCGGACGGGAATCGTCCATGGCCGATAGGCCCGGTTCGAATCTGAATCGCTCGCGTAGAATTCTCCTTCTTCTACGATTCATTTTCACCGCAGACCCCTAGGCTCGTCTGGCGTAGAACCTGCCGTTTTTAAGACGGACCTCGATCTATCGGAGCTACGGCATACGTATTTCGTGGAAAATTCTCCGTTCGTCCGTCGCGTCATCGTGCTACCGCATCGTGGATTCCACTCGTAGCGCGATCCTTCCCTCTTTCCTTGACGTCGTTAGACCTAGGACCTACCGTTTAACGTTCGTTCCAAGCTATTGGAGCTGCGAAACCAACTATCGAACCACTAGAGCTCGCTTCCGCGTCGCGTGGAAAAAAGCAGAGACGATGGGCGCCATTCGAACTCGAATCTCCCGCGTAGAAGTCCGAGCCTCTACCCGTTGCATCGCCCTAGCTCCTACCCTTGCACCCTCTCGCGCCCTCTCGCACTCCCTCTGCCCTCGATGAACATCGATAAATCGATGTTACAACCGACTTGTAAAGCCTGCCCGGAAATTTGGCGAGAGATCGGGAAGGAACTTGCCGAGGCGCGGCCAAGTTACGTTCCGAGTCGAGCAAACGTATGCGCGAGAGGGACTTGGAGTTTCTCGAGGAGCACAGGTAACTCCGCGTACGGCACGATGCTTATGTTCTCCCGAACCTTTGCGAGCTACGCGGATGCCTGCTGAGCGAGATTAACGCCTCGACCGCCCCGGCGGTCCCCCGCGATCCAAGTTTGTTTTTGCAACAGGTCCACGGTAGGCGCCAGCTCCGTGGACTCTTACGAGAGTGTGGAGTGATCCGCGACTCTTGCGCCGCTGGTGAACGGTTCCATAAAATTAGCCTGGCGATCGGCCTCTCGATGATTATCGCGTACGTACGTGTATATTCGAGAAAGAGGGTTGAATTTCAGAGGGTAATCGAATCGCGCGATTTTGTTTCGCGTCATTCTTAGAAGAATCCTTGACCGCCTCATACGAGGGTTACCTGTATAAGCATTTCACTCGTGAGTTTCGACTGCAAAGTAGGTAATACGGTAGTCGTGTTCGTTATGCTGGTCTAGATAGAATCTCAACTTGGTAACTGCGCGCAATTATAACAAACGTTACACGCTGAATTCCTTTATTATCGATATCAACTACACCTGTCCTTTGAAACGATGGTCGAATCTTAATGCCAACCATGGCCGTTGAGTTAGAAAAACACATTCTCTTCACGTGCCAACGATGAATAGCGTACGAGCAGCGGCAAACGATCGTACAACGTCCGACAAACGTAAGAATTTATAAGGAATCGATATACGCTCACGAGCATCGATAAGAGGTAGGAATTGAATACGCCTCAAGTGGTTTTTGCTACTATTTACGCATACACATTTAATATATTCTTCAAAAAATAGTTTCGGCTCGATAAGGAACGAGCAAAGTAACCGAAACGACGCAACCGTCGTACGTAAAGACTTCCCGAACCAAAAGAACAAGATCGATACATCGCTGGTAATAATACTCGTTGATCGGCGTGTGATACGGTAATAATTTAGAACGCGGTAATCGTCCAACCGTAGACGTCGTTCGTTAAAACGTTCTCGACTGCCGATGCCGATTGTAAACGCGATCGCGGAAAACATACGTTCGCTGTGTGCGCAAACATTCGTACGGCGATGGTTCCCCCGACGGTAAACGCTTTCCATTGATCACCTCACGAGTGGTTACATACGTGCCGATGACACTTCGTAATGGAATATGTTGGCTTTTCGGCCAGACTACCTTAGCGAAAAGGTTGAAAAGCACGGCACCGCGACACCCTTCCGTAAACGCGATAAATCTTTCAAACTTTCCCAAAGATTCGATATTTACAGCCGGTTTCCGAATTACGAAGGAATCAATAGACGCGCGACATTATTTTAGCGTCACGAATAAGCGATTCTTCGTAAGAATCTCGACGCCCGCATAAATTTCCGCACGTCACGCGCCGTTTCATCCTTAATCCGAGGCCGTGCTCCAAGCACATTAACCCTTATCACTAGAAGCGGTTGGCTCGACTGTCCAACGACACCTTCGATTTATCCTCGATGTACGACTCGCCGCAAGAATAGAAACGTCATACTCGTTATAAGAACGTCAAGCATGGAAATAACGATCTCCGAATCGTTTTAAATCCTTCGGACTTATCAAAAAAAAAAAAAAAAAAAATAGCATAATTTCGGCGATATTTCATAAATTACTCAAAACGGACACCGAGTATCGACGAGAACATATAATAGGTTATTCATAGCCCACATCGAGTATCGATAAGCATACTTAATAGATCGGTCATAATCGACGGCAGATATCGAGGGTACTCGAGAGGCACGGTTGGAGCGATAAGGATTAATATTGAAGGGATTGTTGGACGTCTCGTCCGTTGGCGGTCCCCGACGTGGCTCGAACGCACGGGGTAAGAACGGCGTCCTGGATGAAGGTCCTCGAGTGGGAGCGACGGCACGCGAAGGGTAACTAACTACTAATAGCCCGGAGCTCGTGCGCCGCTGCTCTAATATTAACGTAAGGCGATGAGGGCTAGCGACGCCTCGTTAGCGTTAGATTCACCGTTATTTGCGTTACCGTTGGGCTATCCCTGCCAAAAGGACGACTATCCGCCGATCCATCGGCCAAATTGCAGATTCGGAGTGAGGGACGATGCTCGCGACTTCGCACCTGGATCGCGACCAGGGCTTAACTCGCTCGCGAACGGTACGAACGGGCGATATTACGTCGCCAAACTAATTCGCCAAACCAAAAAGAGAAATGCGAGTGCGAGAGGTTGAAACGTTGCGAGGTATCTTAACGCGCAACATCTCTTAACGCGTTACCACACGACTCTTTCCAATCGTTGATCGATGTCCGATTCGAGGCAAATTCATGCGCAAATATTTCCACGTCGAGCGTGAATCTACGTGCGAGTACAGAGGGATAAGAAGCCGCGCTTCGGCACGAGTCGTTTTTCCGCGAGTTTCTAGCGTCGAAGCGGATCGAAGCCGGTCGAAGGCCGGATATCTCTTGGCGCAAGAAGGAGACGCGTGCGGGCAAAGAAAGTACGGGGAGTCTTAATGCCGCGATTATACCGAGCCGTAAGCCCGGGATAATTGTCCGGCGATGCGGCACGCCGCGCTGAATAGCTTTATAACGCAAATCTGCTTTTAAAAAGGAGTCCCGCGATCGTGGCGAGGATGCTGCGGAAATGGAATTAACGGGGCGGAGGCAAACTCGAGGAGGAGATTTTCACGGCCGGACAAAAGGGCGTTGTGAAGTTTTCGCGGGATTCCTTTTACAAGCGGGAGGAAAAGGTGGCGCGGTTGCGAGACGAGGCGATTTATCCCAGGGAGGTGTAAGCTCGCCGCCATCATCGAGAGCTCCGATTAATTTAGGAAAGGAGAAAGAGGGTGGGGGAGGGGATGAGCGAACGAGCGAGCGAGTAACCGATTCGGAGCAGAGGGAGGGAGAGAGAGAGAGAGCGAGCCTCCTTTAGGATGTAACCCCGCAGGTATTTAGGGCTTCTTCGCGAGATTCTCGGGCCTCGCTCGTAATTCCTGCATTCTGTAAAAGTGAGCACCGAGTAACGCGCAATGCGCCGAGTACGTCGACCTCCAATGACGTTGCGTTTTACGAGAAACTCACCTCTTTTCTCGGTCTTCGCGAGTCGATGCAGATATGGCCGCGTCTTTTCCAACGTCATCGAATGAAAGACGAAACGATCGGTAGCGCACGGTGATATTGGTCGGACCGCAAAATTCGTACCGAAATTTGAGCGACGTAAAGTGTTTCAAGCACGCTTATTCCGATAATTCGTTCTTTAGGTGTATACCATTGTGAGGCTAGAGGAACGGCTTTACGGATCGAGCAGGATTTAGCGCTCCAATGCAAATTCCAACGATTACAACTCGTCGCAACGAAAAAAAGTCGAGTCGTAGGGTGGCTGGGTCGGGTCTTTAACCCTTACGTTTCTCCACCCCTTCGCCTTATTAATTACATATCCACACAAGACCACGCGTACCGGCACATACGGAAATATTCATAACGCTCGTTCGAAATATTTTCCTCGAATAGACACCGACGAGCGAGCATGCATTTGCAATAGCGCAGACACTCGTAAATCCCGTAAGACGTTCGCCACGTCGTCCGGGTACCTCTAAATTAAAGTCCTCTCGGGATTAAATCGCCGAGCGGTCGAATTATAATACCACGTGGCTGCAAGCTGTCCTTGGAAGAAGGGAGGCGGCTAATCGTTCAAAAAGAATGAGGAAAAGAAGAACGGAGAGAGAGAGAGAGGGGGGGGGGGGGATCGCGAAGAGTTAAAGGCTGAGAACCGAGAAAGAGGGGAAAGGCGGCTCAAGGGGCAAAGGCGATGGTATATTCGGATGAAATCTTTCGTTTGGCCGTCGGGAGTCGAGGTTTAATAAACTTCGCAAGGTTTTCCGTGCTGCGACCGAGTACCTACAACCTACCAGCCGTCAAGTGCAGGCTTAGGAGCTTAGCGGGCCGTAAGTACGTGTAAACCAGGGCGAAAGTGGTCGGAGGTATGCACGCGGAAGTGGAAGCGGCCGGATGGGGGGAGGGGGGAGGAGCGGGAGGGGGGAGGGCGAGGCGGGCGAAGGAGGGAACGCGGGAGGAGGAAGATGAATAAGGGAGGAGGGGGGGAAAGTCGAATAAAGTGCGAAAGAAAATACCGGGCTTTCGTAAATTGAGAACGAGCTTCTCGCGAGCTTAATAGCCGTGTTTGCAGTTCGGATCCTCTTTTTGCGCGCACCCGATCGTTCCCTCCCTTACCTCCCTCCCTCGCCGACGTCTCTCGCTCCCTCTCACCCTCCTTCTCCTCCCTCCTCCCTCCTCCCTCCTCCTCGCCCTCTTGCACCGCTCTTCCTCTTTCTCCCGCGCAAACACGCCTCTCTCCCTCTCTCTCCCCTCCTCCTCCTCCTCCTCTTTCCCTCCTTACGACGTTCGCGGCGTGATTTCACGTTCCGAGTTTCACGCAACGAAGCGGTTCGTTGCACCCGGTATACTTAGTCGGTTCCTCCAGCGCTGAGCACGAAAAAAAGAGGAGGCCGCCGTTGTTTCGTCGTGGCCGCCGACGTCGCCCAAGATGTCCCATTTGCCCTGGAAATCACCGTTTAACCCCTTGTCCTAAGGTTAGAATTATCGACCACCTTTCGGACGTATTTGCCACTAAAACTGCCGAATCCGTCAAAATGACGACTCGATGATTGCTTGGAAACGATGCGCTACTCCGTGGCAACGAATTTATTCCACCGTGTAGATCGTTATATCGATCTACTGGCATTTCGCTTTCGTCCCCCTTTTTTTAAGACGCATCCGTTATCCTAAATTCGATCGAAATGTGGCTAATGGGGATAGAGCGTTGGTATATTTTGAGGGAATAGAGGAGGACGAAGAGATGTTCGTAAACCGATATAACGATCTACGTAGAGGCGTAAGATCTCAAAAAATTCATCTTCGTATCGCGCTGTACGATCTTTCTAAAAAGCGAATCTATTAATCGCTTCAGGGCAACCGACTGATTTCAAAGCAACGTAAATTGCGTTACGCTTCACCGTCCCGTATATACGGCATTAAGAGAAAAATCGTACGGCGACCGGCTAAGCGGATCTCTAAACTGTTCCAGAAATTATTAGATCGACAAAATTCGATGACCGTAACGAGGATCGAGCGTTGAATATCCAGAAGCGATCGCCACCTACCACGGTTCGCTGCTATTTGGTAGACGCTTACGAGACTTCGAATTCCAACGCCTTTCCTTCGAACCAAACCCGATAATACCGAGTAAACGATCTTTGGTATCGTCGAGGCAGGACACCTCGAAGACCTGAATTTCCAAAATACGAGATCGAACCACCGTTCATCGAACCTCATCCTCCTCCTGTTTTTTATTACCGCTGGTACTTGCAACTCGATTCGTCGACTCAAAAGGGTGACTCCGTGGAGGAGCTGCCGTTTGCCTCGCAAACTTTTAACCGTCGGATACGATACGGTACCAACCGCGATAGTCCAGAGGCTATGGCTAGAAACGAATCACGAGTACCAAACCAGACGTTGGCTCTCGCCATTACGCTGTCATTTCCGAGGCGAGAAGTAACCTAAAAGAAGCGTCTTCCGAGAAGAAGCGTCCCGAAAATTTCTTTCGTTCCAGAAGGAAATAATGGTCGCGCAAGAATTTTTTATCCGCGTTACTTTATCGAATTACGTATACAGCTAGAGGACGACCGAAGACAAAGACCGCGACATTTGACGGATCAGGTTCCGCGTTTGCACAAACACGAGCGAACAAAGGAACCGCGTGCAAATAGCGAAAGCCACCCTTGGGACAACCCGATACACGTCCCTAGAACCAGAAACCGGCCCGTGTTCCAATAATGACGACAAACAAAGAAATCGATCCGTCAGGGAGGATAATGCAAACGACATTCCGCGCTTTACAAGCGAGTAAATAAAAATGGCGCAATATCGGTGCAATCCTCGGCTCGACGTGCAACGACGATCGCGGCTGTCCGACATCCCGCGGCACTGATCGTTTCGTTATCCAGCCACGGTGTGAAACGCCTCGACACCCCCCAGCGCCAGCCGCAGCCCCGACCCTCGCCCTCGCCCTCGCCCTCGCCCCCTTTTCTACCGCCCCCTCCTCCTCGACAAACAACGGACCATGGGCACATCGTATTATTCGACCACCTAGTTATACGGCGTTATTCAGAAAATCGTGCTTGAATGAAGTGTGCATCGCCGGCCAAATAATACCGGACTGCGCAATAATGATTTCATCAATATGTTGCGTATCATCGATTGAACCTGACGCCGGGCTATATTAATTTACCGGCGTTGGGCCCAGAGGGCATCAATTTGTACCCGTCGGTTTGCTAACTGCACGCCCAGCCCGAAATTGCGATTCTACGGCGAATCGATGCGGCCGTGATTCGCGGACGGCGTGTCTATACAAAATTCCGCGGCGTTTTCGATCTAACCTTTCGGCCCGCCTGCCACGATATTGATTTTGGGTTTTTGCAAACGCTTCGTACTGCACCCTACCTCTCTCTCTCTCCCTCTCTTCCTCGCTCCCTCACTCGCTCCCTCTCACTCCCCCCCCCCCTCTCTCTCTCTCTCTCTCCCTGTGCACCTTTCGAACATGCGCGACCGACGGAGGACTGGACTCCTTTCCTCGGTTTTAGCGCTTTGACCACGGCGTCGATAGAATCTGGGTGACGATCGGACTTTACCTGGAGACACGTCGAAAAGGAGTCGTAGGAGCGCGCGTATATGGTACCGTTAAGGTATATTATTCTGTTACTCGAATCCCGAACCAGTTATCCGATGGTTCGATTTTTTTCTTCGCCTGTCGTTCCTCTCCACCTTGATCCCCGATTTTTAACTCGATATATCTCGTCGTCGGTTTTAAGCGTGTCGCGGCTTTCTTTTAAGACCCCTGTGCGTTTTTTGGCATGGATTCGGAAAGCAGCACTCCCCGGCGGAATGGTATATTGTTTCAAGAAATATTCATTCCTCTTTCACGATCGATCTTGCTTTTCGTTTCGCCCCGAAATATTAAGCATTTCAAACCCGATCCGTATTATAAGCTACGTTGTACAAGTTGAAGTCTCAAGACTGTCAAACATCGTGCAATAGCCGTCTACTAAAATATCCGTTATAAGAAACGTACAATATTAAATTACCCGCGCTTATTTCGGTGAAAATATACCCATTGGCGTTCCGCGACCAATATGATATGCAGGTCCCAAAGATAATGTGGTAACCGAAAGTACGGTGGCTTATGATACCATACATCTCGTTGAATTTACTTCGTCGTATTTATTTTCCGTGTAAAACGTCCGGAAACCAAAATCACTTTTGCTTTTAGAATCCTGCGTATCAAAGGGTTAACGCGTCGAACGAAACTTTGGACCGTGTCGGATCCAAGGCTGGCGCGCCATTAAGCCGTGCCACCTTTTTCGCGCGATAATGGAACGTCCACGGCCTGCTCTCTATTCCGCGGACGTCCTTCCGACTCTCGGTTTCGTCGGCCCTCGATAGATTCTTAGCTTCGCGACGGCGCGAAAGGGAATAATAAATAATCTTCGGATTTTCCCGCAGGAAACTTACGTGGCGAGACTGGCCAAGGTGTCGCCTTTTTCTCGACGCTCTACATACCGAGAACCTATTAAATCTCTTTCTAATTTAACTTTAAATAAAGATCGACCGCGAACTACGAATTTTGGCCGATTCTCGTGCCTTTCCATAGATCGCGAAATATTTATTCTTACACTTATTCTTACACAACCGCGCGTTTTACTAGGAATTTCGTGAATGTTAATAACGATAAGCATGGCCACTGCATATTACAGGATGGCAATGGAAACGTTGATATTCGAGTCGGTTTCAAAGCGAGTTTGGTTCCCAGCGGTTAAAGTTGTCCGAAGTAGAAGACGAACGCGCGAAAACCGCGTTGGTTGGTAAACCGTTAAATGCGAGGTACCTCGCAACGATCACGCTGCAGCGTTAGGCCGTGACATCTTCACGGATTTATCCCTTAATAGATTCACGTGCCGCTACTGCATATGCAGGACTTTCGTTTTGCACCGGTGGTTCGCCACTGAATATGCCGTACATTCTCTTTCTTCAATTTTCATAGTCAAGGAGATGGAAAAACATAAGGAGAATTACCCGTCGAATCTAGATTCATCATTCGTACGAGAATCCAGCTAAGGGGATCGAAACCGGAGGCTGCTCGTATCGATATCCCGCGCACATTCGGATAGCGTGTCGAGATACTATAATACGTGGGATTATAGAAACTTTAAGCGTTTTCGTCGAACGAAAGACCGGCAAGACGAGCGATGATTCGGAAGCGATCTCGTTTCGTTACGCTTCCTGTAATACCTACTAAAAACGATATAAGATCGTTTACTCAAAAACGATTCCTCGCCTAAAGGTCAATATCGCGTGCAATATCCGCGGAGAGTGATGTACGACGACTATAACTTAAGGGTTAAAATCGAGCTGGATACCCGCGAGGAAATGACGTACAACCACCATCCTCTTAGAATACCATCTCAAAATGTTGGGACACTGCAGGCTATAATCGAGCCCGATACTCGCGAAAAGCGATATGGAACGGCCGTGGCCAAGCCACCGAATCCGTCCACAAAAATATAAACTATAAAAGATGTACAACACTAAATAACCCACGCTCATTTCGGTCAAAATATACCCATCGGCGCTTCCCCACTGAAATGACATGCAGGTCCGAAGGGTGTTAAAGTAATTCACGGCACGTTGCATCCCTCCGAATTCACTTCTTCGTATCTACTTTCCGAGTAAAATGTCCGCAAAAACCAAAATCACTTTTCCTTTCCTTTCGGAAGTCCGCGTATCAAAGGGCAAATTCGAATCGCTTTTTCTTTCGGAATTCCGCGTATCAAAGGGCCCTTGAGGAATGACAAACCGTAGGAGCGGAGGGTGAGTTGGCCGGAATTAGGGGCGAAATCGACTGTCCGGGTACATTACCGCGAGGGCAGAACGGGGTAATATCGCGGTAAACCGGTTTCCGGCGGCGCAGGCCGGGCTGGGCTATCGAAATGCGAAATGTTTTCAGTCGGCTCGGCACGAAAAGCGCGCGCTAATGAATTTGGGAAGGGCCAGCAAACATTCGTTGATTGCTCGACTCGTGCCCGCACGTACAAACATTGCTCTCGCGGCACACCAGAAATACAACGGCGCCGGGACGCTTTGTTCTACGCCGGCTTAAACCGTCTATCCTAGCGCCAACCATTTTGCCGATCGCATTGTTACATCTACGCGCCATCCGACACGCCCCTCTCGGATCGTTCCCCCGATAATTCACCTCCTATTGCCTTCCTCCTTCTTTCGTTCACTTTTTCGACGCCGCCCGTCAAAATCGCTCGTTTAGGACCAGCGATGGCGAACCTTTTCGGATGCGTGCCTCGAATTCGGTTTATCGTCGCTCGCAGCGCTAATTCGTGGGTCGGTGGTCGACCGAGATGACCTTAGGGGGGTGGATCGACATTGAAAACTGAGAAACGAAAAGAGAGGCCACGAGTTCGTGATAAAATAGTTTAGGCTGGATCTCGAACTACCCTTTCTTTTCAATTTATTTTTTAATTTGCGTTCTCTTCCCCTTTCTTTCTTAATTTATTTTTGGCACCGACCGCTAGAATCGTACGACCTCGTGCCTACCGTTTAAGGTCTTCCGAACTACCGGAGCTACGGTGTACACGTCGTGTTGGACATTCTCCAGAAGCGATGGGCAGGTACTCACCGTCGGATCGAATCGCCAACGGTGGGAAATTCGTGATTACCTTCGCGATCTTACGTCGCGCAACTTTTCTCCTTCTATTTCTTTGTTTAAGAGACTCGCATCGTCGAACGCGTGAATGCACCGTAACGAGGAAGATCTATCGGATACGCCAAAAATGTTGACACAGTTTTCGTAGAAGGTATCGCGTATAAAAGGAAGAGCCGAACGAAAATACCTTTCGTAACCATATCATAGATTAATGAAAATTCATTGGTATCCATCTCTTTGTTGATCAAAAAAGAGAGAGAGAGCAGTGTTACGTAGCTAACGACTCTCGAGCCACGGAAATCCCAGCCGCGCGTGTGATTGTCTAAAGACAAGTAGGCGCAATCGGAAGGCGAGATATCCGGTGAGTATGATAGAATGGTGCGAAATTTCCAAGCCGTGGCTTTTTATCTTCCTTCGAACGACACGCAACCGCGCGAGATCTGGCCTTGTCGCGGAGGAACGCGGGTTTTGTCGCGCTCGTTTGCCGCCTTGTTACCCCGCGCTACTCCCGCTAATTACATCTTCGATCCGTAATTACGGACGGGCGTCGTTCGTACTTTGCCTTTGCGGAATGATCGAAAAACGACCGGTTGCGCAAATAGGAAGGAAGTTCTTGGCAAATTCTTGACGCACGCATTCGATCACGGTGTAAGTTCTTACCTGATTTTAATAAGCGATATCGTCCACGTTTCTCGATGGCTTTAAAGTTTCAAATATCCGTATATCATAACGCGACGGTTATCGTGAAAGTGGTGCATGGTAAAAAGTCTGGATAAAATAATCCTTCGCGTATTTCGTCTAGAATCCACTTAAATTACGGCAATGCGACGTGTGCAACGATAATGCGACTGAAGAAAAGTGCGACTTGGACCACTTCGATATCCAACGGCACGTACATCGTCGTAAAGTCGTCAGTGTCGACCGTAACTTTGGAATGATAATTCTTTAATTTGGTCGTCTCTTCACCTCGAAGGAAAAATTCGTATGAAGCAAAAAAAAATGCATGTTCGGCGTATCGCGTTGTACGTGTTTAGGAAAGGCGCGAGGATCGAAACCGATGCAAAGAACGCGCGGGCGGTTTAATAAGACCGTGTACCAGTCGTTAGAACCGTGAAGATATAATTTGCGAGATTTCACCATGGTGACTTTGATCTGTCCGACAAGGCAGCTTATCCGCAATTTACCGAACACAGATTCGCGGATTTGAGCGCAAGGTATTGCGGAGATCCGGAGTTTCGGAGGTGTAGTGAATGGAGATTCGGAGTTCCATGCGGAAGATCCGAGTTTAAATCTCGTTCATCGCCTCTGGAGAATTTTCAGTGTAACGCGTATACCACCGTTCCGGCGGTTTGAATATTCCCTTCAAAACGATCAATGCTGGCTTAAATGTGCGCGACGCAAGTTTTCGAGACTTGTCCCCAAAACACAGTGATGTTCTTGTACCCTTTAAATCGCGTACTTATGACTTCATACGTTAGAACGTAAATCTGCAAACGCTGGATGATAGGAGGATAATATTAGATATTACGTTTGCGGGAAAAATTATGAAAGGGATTATATCTTGTCCTAAGATCACCGAGCCGTCCTCTTTACTCCTTTGAGATACCTCCGAAGTTTTCCTTTTTCCCTAATGCACGCAGAGTACCATCCTACGATGCACAGCCATTTTAATCGCATCTCCGCGTGTTTTGACGCGTTGACTCCAATTGACCAAAAAACTTTAAAGCGTACCTTAAAGCATGTTCCGTAACCTTCCTTCTTTTTTCTATCTTTATCAGTGTTTTGTATACCTTATCCTTTCCACTGCACGCTTAATTTTCCCGGTATACCAAGAACTTGCTTGCGCCGTTAATGAAATAATAATGATAAGGATGTTGCTTGTGAGGTAGCATCTTAACGCTCGCAAGATCGGAAAAAATAAAAAATATTTTTTATGTCGATAAAGTAGGCGATTTCTGTAAAAAAAATCGGGCACAAATTCTAATGCGCCGATTCAGCATCCACAATGGCGGCTGGAAATCAATGCTGCGCGAGTTGCATTCGAAGAAACGCGTCCGATCGCTCGTGCACGTGTAGACGATCGAAGACGCTAATTAGACGCGCGAACGTTTGCCGTGGTCCTTGTAATTGGAGGCGGTGGTACGAGAGAAGTGCAAGTCCCTGTGACGCCCAGCGCGGTTGTATAAGCGCATCGCCATTGAAACGTTCATTACTATAACCGATTATCCGTAGTCAACCGAGATTTCGTAGGGTTTGGTATTCTACAACGCCGGAGGCTTTGAAAACCGGCAACCATAACCGAGTTAAGCTCATGGCCGATGGATCTCTATGAGAAATTCGCTAGGTTCACGCACATTTCCATGATTATCGTACTTTCCAGGTCCAGGTCTTTTAGGAGCTCTTCGGCTTTTAAGAGCGAACCGTCCTCGGTGGACTTTTAATATCAGGGTTATGTACAGTTGCATCCAGTTTGCGGTTTGTCATAAACATTTCCATCGGTCAACCCAATAACTCCACGAGCGATGTGCGTGCAATCGTTTAACACGTTCTTCGTCATAGCCCAAAGAGGAAAACATTCGGCGCGGTTCATGTTTGTTCTTTTCGTACACGATACACTACGGATTTTTATCGCTCGTACGCGATAAAGAATTTAGCAAAAATCCACCACGAACCATGGCACGCTTTTCGCGTTTTTGCGGCATATTTCGTGGATTATCGTTCGCGCAAGTTTCAAGGGTGTTGGCATTAAACGATACGCGTATTTTTCTTATAATCGATTCTAGTGTCACGCGTGTGTAACGCGAGTAGCAAATATCTTTGGCTAATTTTGATCGATATTTTGCTTATCGAAGTTATCTTTACGGTTCCAGTTCCTGTCCAGACCAATTTTGACCAATACCATCTAAAGACACTTTAGAACTGTTTCGGATATTAATATTTGGCACGCGATCATGGTTCTACGAAAATCGCAATTCTCGCGACTGTCTAGGACAATAGAATTGTCATTTCAAATCCTTTACCTCGGAAGTGGAAGGACCAATGTTCGTGAAACGAATAAATGTCAAAGTAACTTTGAAAACGATGCTCGCACGATTACTTTGATTCGATAATTACGAAGAGCGAGAGAGAAAACGATTTAAACCGCGCAACATATACGACGATATTCAAACTGTACATCGGACCTTCTACTTACAAGGTACAGAATCCCGCGCGCAACCGAGTTCAGCAACACCTCGTAATGCGCGTAAAAGCACGAAAATTGACAACGCGAAATATTCAATAGGCCGTGATTTATAGCGCAAATTGAATGGAATATCGATCGGCCTTCGATATCTAAAAAGGCCAAGAGTCGGGAGGAGGGGAGGAAAACCGATTAACAATTTCCTTTTTGACAGCGAACCGACGTTCCCTCGCGATGAAAACCGTGGTACGCGCAAAGCTTTTCAGAGAACACGCGAGAGTAGCGCCGGTTACAAAATGGCAAAGGACGAGGGGATTACGTAACGCCCGCAACGTCGCGCAAGTGCCTTTTGACCAGTCACCACCGATTAATTTGCCTCCTCGATTTTACCAGCCGCCAATCGATGAGAATCCCACGGCTGTAAAGCGCGGAAAACTGTCCCAGTTTTTTTCGTGCCGTCGGTTCGACGGATATTTTACAATGAGCCCCTCCTTCCCTCCTCCGCCCTTCCTTTTCCGCGCTTCGCGTTAAAACTGCGGAATTATTCCGCGCCACTTGCGTGCAACGTGCACGTGACTTTATTTATCGACCGTCTACCGAGGCCCACCCGCCCAGGGGGAAGGAGAACCCAGCCACTGACGGTTAATGATCCACGCGGATACGCAGATTCCGGAAAATAGTTGCGCCGTCGCGACGGGAACCCATATTTTTCGATCGTGCACGCTTCGTGCGGTTACTTTCGTTCGAAATGGAACACGAGGACAGTGGGGAGGAGGAGCAAAGAGCGACGAGGTAGACGCGTAGAATCATAAGCACGGTTTTATACGACGTTGTAACGCAAAACTCCGGTATTTTTTCTTCCCAGTTTCTCCACACTCCTTGTCCCATCCCGTTATTTTGTCTTCGAAACGAAGGCGGCGAGCGGGAAAAAACAGGTACCGAAAATCGATTATCCGCTACAAAGTAAATACGTAGAATACGGAAAATAGTTGCGCGTCGTTGTAACGCAAAGCCACGTTCTTTTTTCCTGGTTTTTCCACCTCGCTCGCTCCGCCCCGTTACCTTTATTTAAAACATAAAACGAGAAAGAGATCGAAAGCGCGGTAAAGGACGGGTTCTAAAAAACGACGATCCGCGATAAAGTAGAGGCGTAGAATCCAGAAAATAGTTATAACGTCGCTCCGCGTTCTCCCTTTCCTTCCCGGTTTTTCCATTCCACTTGCCTCGTACTTTGGTTTACGGACAACGAGCGAGGAACGAGACGAGGAGTGGAATAAAGGCAGACACGCATGATTAATGATCTACAACGAAGTAGACGCGTAAAATCGGGACGTACACCGTTATACCGTTACGAAACAAAGCCCTCTCCTCTCTTTACCCTCGGCCTTTCCGCCGCCCCTCGCTGCGGCATCGTACATCGGCATGAAAAGGAAGAAGAAGAAGGAAGGGAAAAAACGCGATCGAAGAAACGAACGTCGATGAGCAGCGAGCGCTGCCGACGATTGAGTGCCCGGAGAGCGGAAGGGGTGGAGAGGGCTGTGGACAAACGGAAGGAAAAGGAAGCCGGCGGTCATTGTTGCCCCCGACAATGTAGCCATACGGCTGAATCTGTACAGGTATCGCTATGAAGTCGTACAGACGCTGCCTTAAACTGCGAGAAGCGGAAGGGAA
Source organism: Ampulex compressa (assembly GCA_038496175.1). Taxonomy (NCBI): domain Eukaryota; kingdom Metazoa; phylum Arthropoda; class Insecta; order Hymenoptera; family Ampulicidae; genus Ampulex; species Ampulex compressa. The sequence goes on along the minus strand of JBCFXI010001954.1, from coordinate 3,199 downwards.
GGCAGCGCCGGGGTACGGCTCGTAGGAAAACGCCTGTCGGATAGAGAATTAGAGAGGTACAGTACCGTCCATAAGTATCCGGACGTTCAGGACCAGACGTTCGCCGAGCGGTGCTTGGAAAATTTTGCTGCTTCGTGGACAAATTTCGACGTCGTTCGCGTTTTTTATTTCTCTTTTGCGTTTATAATTTTGTTACGTTAAATATGCGCGTTTCGTATTAACCCTTTGCGCTCGAGAGATGCCTCTCGGTCACCGCATGATTTCACGCGGCAGCTCGAAAGCTCACTCGTCGCTCGGTTTCGCGCGATAATTCGAGCGGTAACGATGTTTATGTTTGAAATATTAAATTGTGTCTGAAATCGTTTTAAGTTAATTGCAAGGAATTCGCGAAATAAGCGAGAAATCGTCCGCGGTTGCTGGTTCGCTCGAGCAAAGCGTTAATATTACCGAATGTATCGATATTTTAAAAAAACGCACGTCAGTGGATTTTAAACGACGTATGTAGCGACTGCGAGGTCCGAAAGATCGGCGACCGCTGAGTTAGAAGGGTATTGCAGGAATATCTTCGAAGCGTGACTTTCGCGCTCGCATTATGTCGTGCTGCAAATTTTATACTCTCGGTGTACCACGTAGAAGATATATATCAAACGTACGATATTAACGGGATTTGTATTATTTCGTTGGGATTTCTAAATTCAATACCAACGCGTTCGGCGTTTTCGTTTACCAAACTTACGGTTCAGGCCGTACCGCGTATTTTCTTCATTAAATGCAGCGTTGTCGGGAAATATTCTACAGTATTATGAACCGATGCAAAAGTATCGACTATAGTGTAGTTATCGCATCACGGTTCGTTACCAATAGAACTATAGTGTATGCCGATAATACGGCACCATTAACCCTTTGACCGCGAAGGCGTGTATGTTCGATCTCGCAGGTCTATCGACATGTATGAAAGGCATATACGTACAGCCATTCGCGATTTCACAGGTTCATCGACACGTAGGAAATGCTTCCGTATAATCTTTTTCATATACTAATCTATCGACGTTTTTCCCTTGACCTCTTCATTTCTGGATATCTCGGTACACATAAATATGTATAGAAAGTGGCTAGTAGGTTAACGTTAATTCACGCGGTATAAAAAGGAAATCACGGAAAATCGATTCGACGGGAAAGAAGTTAACGCTAAAACTACCCAAGCACTCAAAATGAACGATCGGTCATTTCTTCGATACTCGTGACTTATATACCTATACTTATATTCGAGACTTTTACATTCATCGATATTCAATTCTTACTTTCGCGTGGATACTCATGAACGATGGCATAGGTTAGTCGAAGGACGGAGGAAGCGAGAAAACGAGAAAGAGAGAGAGAGAGAGAATTAGAAACGCAAGTCGCGGGCTAGGAGAGAGAATGCGAAGACCGTGGAAGAAATCGAGAGGGTAGAAGTCGTCGGTGGCGAAGGGAGAGAGGCGCGGCTATCGACCACCTTACTCTACCTTACTTCGCTTTCGTCCTCCCGTATCTCTGCCCGTATCTCGATCTTCCAGGCACCTTCGCGAGGTCCCCGGCAATCAGGAGGGCCGACATTCGCCATCCGGACCGGGAGAACGAATCTGGCTGCTAGAAGCGCCGAGGTCGCAATAAAATTGACGCCGGGAAAGAAAAGCGAGGGGGATCGTTAATTTCCTCTTCAGCCGGCTCGCTCTTGTGCGCACTCGCTACTGCCGTCCTAGTCGTCCGGCTGCAGGCTCGTCCTCGCCCTCCCGAATGTCCCGCGCTTCAATTTCAAACGGATGTCCTGGGATTTGGGAATGAAATCCAATGCAATTACGAGGAACGACCGATAATTGGCGAAAGTGACAAATGGTTTTGCTCGAAAACAGGATCGTAAAGAATTTTTTTTTTGATTCATCTTTGGCACCGCCCGATAAAGTTCTTTGGCCTAGGACCTACCGTTTAAGGTGGGCTCCGAACCGCCAGAGCCGCAGTATCCGGATTCGAGTCACGCCCATCACCGATGCTTTTTCCACGCGATACGTGTACCGTAGCTCTGGAGGTTCGGAACCTATCTTAAACGTCAAGTCCTAGATCGAATGATCTTAACTTCCGGTGCCAAAAATGAATTAAAAAAAAATTCTGGGGCAAAGGCTCGTACAGGATGGTCGAGTGTAGGATCGGGACTCCTCCACAACAGAAGTAGGCATTCTCGGAACGATTTGTCCGAAGTCACGGTATTCACGTCCGCGAACGCGTTAAGCTAGAACCACGCGGGTCACCGTTTTCCTCGCGAGTCCACTATATTCGTACTGCCTCGGCAAGGGTATTTCTTCGGTTACCTTTCCGCCAAAACTCCCCTTTCGCGATCGACTTTGCGCCGCACGCTGATAAACTCGGATTATATCCCTCTGTCGAGGCACTTAGCGGAAACTTCGTCGTCGAGGATGGTGGGAATGATCGGCACGGTCCCTGGAGCAGCGGAACCTTTGATCGAGAGTTGCGTTCTGGCGCTCTTAGGGATGCTCCATAAACGCCGCATCCTAGATTCACGAGGCTTGCGCGAGGCGCATTATGCACCGTCCCCTCGGTAGTCCGACCACCGCGAAAAGAGCGGTGAAAGAGGAAAAAACGAGGAGCCGCGTCCGTCACACCCCGAACGCCTCATTATCGCCGTTGTAATTATCGCGACGCGTACGCTCGGACCGAGGAAAGCCGAATAGTGAATTATGTCTCATTAAATTCCCGGCGTACGCTCCCTTTTCCCAACTAGCCGCGGAGCGGGCAGACGGGAAAGTTGTCTCTGAAGGGCCGCGAATGTCGGTCAAGCAAAGGAGGCGCACCGCGGTCTCGACGGTGTGTATGGATAAAAAGGGGTTCCACACCAACGCTTTCATTCGCGGTGGTGTGAATTGCGGGCCACGCGCCTCGAGGAGTGCTTATCCGGAGATGGTAATCTTCCCGCCTGTATCCCCGGTTAGCCGCGATTGAACCGTGGAGTTTCCGTAAAGGAGGGAGACGTTGATTACAAATTTTTATTCCAACATATACGGACAGAGCGATAACTCTGTAAACTTTGCCGATGTAAAATATCCTTTAAAAGTATATACCAAAAATCACGTTGTCTACGTGCGCGAAAGTAATGGTCGCGTATTCTTCTTTTTTATGTTACTTTAAATTAGGATTCTAATATATA
>JBCFXI010001953.1:0-34442 GCA_038496175.1 Ampulex compressa | reverse complement strand
TATATATATATATATGTATAACGAGTAAATGCGATGATATAAATCATAAAACATATAATGTTTTTTCATAAATCAGTGTATCGTCCGTCATATTATCACGACCCTCGATAACGATGTTATATTTAACGCCCTCGACAGATACATTAATTCCGATTTATATCCAGTATTTCGAAGTTTGTTTCAACATTTCCTCGACATACTTTCCGCGTTCGTTACTCTAAACAATCGTCAAACCAGATCATCGAGATCTCTCAATTTTTGTGCACGCTCCTCTCCAGTTTCATTTATCAGATCGACAAACATGTAGCATCTTCCGATTGTTTACGGAAAGGAACGTTGAGGAGCATTTGAAAACTTTTCCTGCGCTCTCTTATCGTTTCCTTTTCTTCGACGTCGATAAAAATCCAATTCTGAGGAGTGCCTCCTGAAGGCGGAAATTACTCAATTGCAAAGTACAGCTTCGTTCGTCTCTCATAATATTTATCAGGCATATTTGAATGTTTTGGTAATTTTGCTCAAAAACCTTTGCCTCATTCTTGTACCACGTAAATTACGACTTAAACCGAGGCTTCACCTAGAGACGTTAGCTGATCGTGGTGATCAATGTAGATAGCAATGACACACGCAAACGTTTCATAAGAAATAATTAAAACATTCACCCGTGGAAAATCATTTTTGGCCACGCATGCGTGGCTCAAATAATTAAAGAGGCCAATAATAAATACGTTGAATTAACAATCGGGGAAATTTAAGAATTAAGCCGGAGAAGATCTTAATTCTTAAATCATATATTCTTAATAAATATATAAAAATTAAATATATAATGAAGTCGTACAAAAAAATCTGACCATTGGATAATCAGATCAGGAGGTTAGAAGTACCACACTAATTTTATTCCTTTACCTTTCTCAAAGTTGTCAGAGATCGTTTAGTCAAAGGCCACTTTGTCAAAGCCGATTTTTGTCGTGTCAAAGATACAAAGTGGAATGCATTGGTTGTGAAGGATTAACGTATACATTCGTGAGGGCGATAATGGCAGAAACATGCCGGGAAAGGACGATTACGCAGCTTTGAGAATCGATCATCAGAGTGTTATATCCGCAAGTTCGTTACGATCGTTATTCAGTTGCACTACGATGCTTTGTTCATTACAAACTGGATTCATTTAAATGGGAGGAAGGGTATGGGGAGGGGGGGGGGGAGGGTTAATAGTCATGCAACGGGCACGTCTCCTCCTTTTTCCCTCTCTAGCCAATTGATTATTCAGGGATAATTGGCACGTATATATCCGTTAACACACGTGCTTTTATAACGTGACTCCGTCGAACATCGTCATTTTTACATCGACGGTTTCGTAATGAAATGTAAATAACTCTCGAGCCTTTCGATCATCGAGAGAGTTTTTTTTTTCATCGAAAACTCATAGAATAATTTCAGAAATTTGAAACCAACGAATGGTGTATCTGTCAATGCAACATGAAAATACGTATAACTGTCGATAAAAAATGATGTTACGAAACAAGATTAAAGATTATGATTTCGCGCTTTATATCGACATACGCGCTTTTCTAACCTGATCGCATTATATTATATACTATAAAGCATTATAAAAAAAGACGTAGATTATCATTGTATATCGCAAACTCTAAATTGAATAAGGAGAAAGTTTTATTTTCATCGTAATTAAAAGTTTAGCCCGTGATCTTTGACGATTCTCTCACGATATGTACCACCAAATTAATAAGTTAATACTTGAGAGGGTAACTTAAAGAAGGAAACCGGCGGATCGTTAAAAATATTCGAGTTGCCTCGAGTATTTGAGAAGAGGCGAAAGACGATAAACATAAACGCGAGTTTCTTTGTCGCGTTCGGCTTTAAATGAAAACAGAAATTCATGCAGCGCGGGCTTGCGCCGAGTCGGACGGCTTTATTAGATCACTCGATGCCAGGAATAACGTCATTTCTATCTAACAGGTCGAACCTTCGCTTTTACCTTTTTTGCTTTTGAAGATCGACGCTTCGCCGCTTTTAGATTTGCCCCTATCTTTTATGTAGACCGATCTAAATATTATTCCTGCGCAACCTTAGAGCTGCAGAATCGAGGAATTAAAGCATATTTCAGGTTACTTTTTTTTTAAGTATGCATACGGATGCAACGTAAAAATCCATCGATGATCTCAGAATGTGCATGCATGAAAATAAGACTTAACATATCTCCACAGCGCTAAAATGCAGGAAAGAAACGGCGTTATAAGGGATTAATCCCTTTAACGAGATTATTTATCGATGCTTTAAAGCCACGGATATCATCGTGTAATACGTCCTGATATCGAGCTGTCCTCCATTTTGTGTCGAACGCCAATAAACCGGCCAATGTCCATGATGCGAGGAGAGAAAAATGTATCGTGAAAAAAACCACGTACGCTTTTGGATTCAGCCCTGGAGTACAGTCGACCCGCTGTCATATACGTTTTTGGCGGGACAACAGTCGTAACGCGAGTTCCTATTGAAAGGGTTGTACCATCAGTTTTCCCCTTACTTCTGGTTCAGATGTGGAAAACGCTGGGAGGCAGCCTGATTTTCCTTGGCAGCCACGAAAATGATTTTATTCCAAAAACACGGGAATCTGTCGAAAGGAGGAGAGAGGACGAGGATATATATATAGAGAGAGAGGGAGCGTTGTTTTCGAAAATATTGAGCGTGGAATATGACGCTTTTAAACAAGCCATGCTTTTTTAGAAGGAAGTTTTGGCTTCGCTTTGATGTAGAAAATGCTAATGGTCAAGGTTTTTATTTTTTTTTTATTTATTTTCCGCACCGACTGCTGGGATTATCTGGCCTTGGATCTATTGTTTAAGGTCCGAAGCATCGGAGCTGGAGTATACATATCACATGGAGAAACCAGAGGTGTCGAGGTGGAATTCGAATCCGGGTCTCTTGCGTCGAAGTCCGAGTTTCTGTCCGCTACACCACCGTGGCTCTTAAATAACGATTTTGATCGGTTTTAGCCAGCGTTGTTGCTGTGACATTTGACAAACTTTAATGTTAGTTGTTATCAAAGCATTGAATAATAAGCAAAGTAATAGAATATTTGTGTGAAAATAATTCAGTAAAAGATATAATTAAACTGGATCAACTAATTTAAAATATATAAAGCACAAAATAATGAAAAGCTGAGCTATTATTTCAATTCTAATGAAGCAAGAATAAAAGATTTCAGGCCGTAAAACAATAATATTACAGCGTTAGATTAATATAAGCAATTCTATATTCGATTGCAAACAATTGTTTAACATATTTTTTTATATTTAAAGAATTGTCAGTCCTTCAGATATATTCTGGAATATTTTCTCTTCGACCCCCTACAATTATCGATTTAATTCCCTTCGTGAGCAACAATTAACGAATCGCACTGACCATAATTAACGGCTGTCTCTTTTTATCTCTCTATTGTAGTCCTCATTTTTTATGCAAATCGCGAAATATACGCGTAAGATTGCTCATCCGCAAAGGTTCTTCGCGGTTGGGTCTCTTTAAAGATTACAAGTGCGCGAGCGAATGCGTTCGACCGATGCGAAAAGAAGGTCGAAATCGAGGATCAATTAATGAACTTCGTTTGAAATAATAATTGAGCGACCAGCTACCAGCCGATAATCGACTCGACATTCGTTTTTCCTTCGTCACGGATTGCCATTGCTGATCTTTCTTGGCGAACCTTCCCCTCTTATTGAACCGCTTGTAAAGGGAAAGCATTAATTTTTTACGATCCGCGGCTCGCGTGTTGCTTTATTACAATCACTTTTCATCGTTCTTTTGGTACGACGATTCGTCAGAACTCGGATTAAAGTCACGGATCATTGCATGGAACAATTTCTCTATGATTAACTCTAAACTGATATAAGAGTTCATATCGATTATAATAGACAATTATAATCACGCACTTGAACTCGAAAAATATTTGAGAGAACATAAATTCTGTGTGGTACTTTAGCATAAATAATATATTCTTGGGTTCCTTCTGGCGCCATGACTGCATATTTATATGGTCATTAAATCTCACGTGAGGAATTTATGAAACTTCATACAAGCATTATTATTTGATATTTCATCTTCGATATTTCCTTGATTTTTGACATCAGTTGTCCAAGGTTATCCCGTCCAGGATCTATAATTTTAAGCCGGAATCCGCACCAGCTGAACAATCGTATACATATCACGTAAAATACAATCCGGAGGTGAGCGCACAGCCTGAACTCCGATTTTCCACGTGGAAGATTGAGTTTTCATTCCGCCACGCCGCCATAGCTCCCAATTATAACGAACCTCTGTGGTGCAAAGTCCATGGAGAAGTGCATCGTTACACCGACAGAACGCGGTGAAACGTACTGTGCCGCGTCATCCACAAAGGGTGAGAGCCCACCCACCGCGAGGCGCATCCTGGCTTAATGCCTCTAATCGTTTCGCTCGTTCGCAATCGTATCTTCCACATTTTTCGCTTACGTAACGCCGCGTAACATTCATTGGGCGGCCTTCTTCCTCGATAAGCGCTCGTTATAACGTCGCAACGACATATCGAATTCACGCGCAACGATCTGCAAACCCGAATGGCGAATGGAAGCTCGAATCATTCGCGCAAAGTACGTGCAAGTTTCCCCATAGGAACATTCAGTAAAGTTGGTCATTCGTATCTTACCTTATCTTAGTAACTCGTCTTATACAAATTTTCTATTTTTTATATTCTATTTTTATTTATTATTATTATTATTGATCTATTTTATATATTTTCATCATTTATATTCTATTTTTTATTTTTTATTATTATTATTGATCTATTTTATATATTTTCATCATTTATATTCTATTTTTTTATTGATTATTATTATTTATCTATTTTTTAAATTCTCATCATTTATTTTTCTTACGTCTAATTACTTCTTCTATATTCTCTATTTTCTTTTTTAAAAGTAATTTGTAATCCATAACAAATATATATATTTGGACCATCGAGCAGTTCGCAAGCATCCAATTTGCGCGATAAATTTTATCGTTTATATATAGTTTTCCGTATTTCATCGTATTCCTTGATATTCCTGTAGCCATTTCAATTTACGTCCTAATTTTCGAGGAGCGTCGGTTTGGACTAAAGAGTAACATTCCTTCGCACAGGTGGTTGCTCGGCGTTCGGGCACTCCTGCTTCGGCGGGCACGGCAAGAGATTCGATCCACACGTGAGGGACGATGTCCTCCGGAACGTGCAGCCGATCGGCTCTGGGAGGAGCCAGGATTACGAGGCGTCGCGCTTCAACAACGAACTCTTCCTCCTTGGACCCGAGGAGAAGCTTCAGGGCCGCCGAGAACGATCCTTCCCAGCCACTCGCCAAGACTCCCAGCGATTCGATCCGAACGCTCTTTCCCTCTTCGTCGGACAATGGGTATTCCTAAACTTCTAATCCACGTTTATTCCTCTCGATTTGCACAGGGTGGTTCGTAAATCAATATCAGAATTTCGCGCGGTAAAACAGCAGGAATAATGGAGCCGTTCGGTGGCACAAATCGATTAACTCGAGTTTTTGAAAAATCTTAAATTTATGCGTCAAAACACTTGGTATAGTCATAGCTTTTTATATTTATAATTACCTTCCTGAATAATACAGATTAACACCGTTAAAGGGCAACATTTTTTTGGCCATTGAATAATAAGTCATTTATTTCAGAATGATTTTTTTTATTTTTTCATTTTGATTTTTTTTTGACTATTCTTTCTTATTGATTTTATATGCCGTTGGATGAAAGCTATATCTGTATTTATGCATTCTACGTTATATATTTGAATTTGTATTGTAACGGGAATTTTAATAATCAATATACGTTATTTTATGGCATTTCTCAACTTTTTGTTTTATGGAGTTAATCGATGTGTGCACTGAACGGCTCAATTATTAGATCCTCCCAAAAGTTTCTTCCGCTATCTGCACGCTGCTGCTTTATTTGTCAATATTTATACAAACGTGAAATCTAATCCATCAAATGTTGTAATATTTATGCTTCAATCTTCTAGTTGTACGCGTAACTTGATAAAATAATATAAAACAAATATATTATGCATTGTTTATTTAGAGAGCAAAAAAAACTTTTGGAACAACCTGATACATAAATATACTCAATGGGAAATAAATGAAGCGCACGTAAATGATTAAAAATTCTGTTTTCAGTTGGCGTCGCACCGTCGTTCCCACCGTCCTGACCTGGGAGTGAATAACAAGTAAAGGAACCGCGCGTGTCTTCTTTATTTTGAAACAGAACTTAGACGACGAGATATGTAAGATTAAATAAACGGCGAGAATATCGAAAATCCGTAGGTCCCTCTTACGTTGACCTGACTTTCTATCGTTTCGTGATTGGCGAGCGCGTGGCGGCGCCCCGAGTAACGTGACTTCGGTTAAACGTTACACCCGATTGTCACTCGGTGTATTTCTAAAGCCTCCCCGCTGGCCGACGGCGTCAGGCACCGAGGAGAACGATCGATTGTGTGCACTAGATCAATTAATAAACGAGAAAAATCCTTGAAATCCCTCTTATATACTTTACACTTTATTTTTCGTACTTCCTCCAGGTCTGCTGTCTTTGTTCCACTTACGGGGAAAGCGGATGATTTAATATAACCGAGCATTGTTGATTTTACAGTAAAGATTTGTCGCTCTCCATTCGTATAAGATCGAAGCTATGATTATATGTACGCGAGGAATTACTTGATCGATCATTCGGTGCATCGCGATGTGTATAAAAGGAAAAAGCAGAAAAATGTTTGTCCCGTGTCTGGTAATCATTTGAGCGTCACTCCCTCTCCGTCTATTTGCATGCTGATCCAATTATTTCCACGAATTATTTTCTTTCCCCTCTCGTCGTCCCCGTGCGATGCGAGGCTCTTTTATTTCGGTGTAGAAATCCTTGGGTAAGTGATATATTTCATCGTCCATAAGTTTGCCGATGAATAAGCGAACCTTTAATGCTAACACGATAAATGCGATGGAATACTGGGAAGGTAAGCTCCTGTGTAATATTTAAAGAGTACGAATTATGAAAGGATAATCTTGATCTCGATGCAGAGTAAAAAGTCGATGAGAGAGCAACACGGAACATATATTTTAGTATGGCTTACAGCGGTTAAGGATTAAAAATACACTTTTAGATATCCGGAATGTGTTTAATGGTTAATAAAGGAAAGTCGTGGCGTAGGAGCACAGCGCAGGGAATAAGGTGCGATTGGTCGTGAATCTTAATTAGACGTGGTCTGGTTAATTTTACGCGAGGAACGATCAAACCTATCGTAAGGATCTTAAAAGGTGACGCCGATGTCGTTAAAAGCACACGCGGTGGCATTTAGGAATTAACATTCCTGAGCTAAATGTAGAGTGCAAACAAAAACCGATTAATTTAAACAAACTTAAAATTTTGATAAAATAAACTGATCTTTTAATTTCTCACAGTACTCAAAAGTATTAATGGTAGTAGAACATTTATCGTTAACTCACTGAGTGTTTCACCTATTTTCGTTATAACGACTAGGAAAATAATTCTGATTTTCGTGACAGCGATATTTTTAAAGTTAAGAAAAATTCAGGTGAATTGATGTAATAAAATATTGAACAGTATCATCTTAGGTGTCACACCAATTTTATATGCAGATATGTGAGGGAAGATCTTCGAGTTATAAGATGCAAAGCTGCGCATTGCGCCGCCATAGTTCTCTTTACCTATCCATTATAAGCCTCGTTGCGAAACGTGTTCATTGTACCATCTGTTGGATCACGAAGGGTAGAGATTAGCATGGTTCTACGTGCAAAAACAATCCTCCCCGGTTAGCTCAACCGCGAATTTCGATGACATCCACGGAGTGGACCTCATCGCTTCTCTTTAAACCTTTGAAACCGAACTTTTGTATGATGCACAGAATAGCGACCACTTTATTTGAGAGACAATCGATTCTCGATTTGGAATACAGCCGTTTAAACTACAAAGCCATCGGTAAGGAAAAGTAAGAAGTACTTCTTAAATCATTTACATTTGGGATATCAATGCCTGCTGCTTCTGGAATTCTTTTTCCTCCAGTCGACGAATGTTCCTTCAATGCTCGATTCGCCAGTTTTATTAAGCATTATATAATACTAATATAGATGATAGTAAATAATGTATTGTAATAATCATACAAGTCTTCCGTGATATTGTCTCTAATCGTTATGTCGCTTCGAAAGACATTTCTAAAGGGATTTCTAATGCAATGAACACAAATTTTCGACACTTAATTCGAAAGAAAAATGTAAGAAAGTTTTACGGAACACTAAAAACACTTCGTAAAGAGATTATCGGATGTCTACATGTTTCCAAGCTCTTTAATCGGGAAACAAAGTTTGATAACATCGATGAATGAAATTAAAATTTATTCTTCGCTCATAATTGAATGTAGTATCGATATTACGTGTTTAAGTAGACAATTTGTAATCAATATACACAGAGATCGATTAACGGATTCAAGAACGTTATGGCCCTTGAAGAACAAGCGGCGATTTGAAAGGTAATGTACAATCTTTACGTCGTACGTCACAATCGTCAAGAGAGACGCTACTGATTTTTGAACTTCACATTAAAGTCATTAAAGTTTTAGAAATTTTTCGATCAAGTACAATCATGCTATTGATCATTTAGACGCAAGATGCTTCCTAGACACAATACATATTTTTTTATCGGATAGAAACACCGGCAATGCCTTACATTTAAATACACTTTAAATTGATAATTGACGTTCAGAGAAAATTTACATGTATCGCTCGATCAGAATTTACAGGGTACAGTGCGCTAAATGTAATGGAATAGAGAGAATTTTTCGAAGGATTTCCTTTCGGCGTTTCGCTTGATCCTGAATGTCCTTGGAGAAACAAAGTGGTATCATTGTCGTTGGCCTACGAGCTCATCCTGAAGAGAGCTAGGCGATCGGTAATTTCGATGAAGAAGTGTAAGAAGTGACGCATCGTTTTCAAATGCTATCGTTATTAACCAAATCTCAATACGTGTCTGTGGCAATTCGATATATTACATTGCGTTTCAGCAGCATTCGTTTGTTTGTAATCCGTTTTACTCTGAAACAGTTGAAAGACGTTAGTTTTGAATTCGTTTTCATCCCTTAGTAGTAATAATTATTTTCAAACCTTATGAGGGACACGTTGAAATCGTGTACTTTTGAACTTAACGTTAATAGTCATCATAATTATCTTGAAATAACTGGAGCAGATATATATATATATATATCATTTCGAGCAAGAAGTTGGTTAGGAGTAATTATGTTTTATTTGATCACAATTACATTAATTATTTTTTTGCACTTTTTATAAAGTACCACAAAATGTGGTCAACTCGACTATTACATCGTGGTTGGTAATATCAGAACTTCATATTTGGAATTTGACATTTGTGAGATATGCTTTATGTCCCAGTTATGTAATTTTAAATATACCTTTACGACAAGTTCGTATTTTTTCCAAAAATTCTTACCAGTATTTTATGTAATCTCGCAATTTCCACACTTTCCCCTGGTTGTCGTACTCTTTAGACGAAAGTAACAGTACTTCTGGAATTTCCTCCAATTTTTCGCTCGCTCCTCCCAGAAGGTCTTTCAAATCTCCCATTTTTGTTTCCGTAATCACATCGTCGTCGCCAATGTCTTCGTTTCGTCCGCTAAAATTATTTAATTTAACCACATATCCAATGACTAGTTTAAATCTATTTGCTCGATTTATCGTGCTTCACGATTTGATTTTCATTAAATTTTATCAATATTTCAACCAATTAAAATCTTTTTTTTAATTTACAAAATTTAACTAACGGAATTATAGTTCAGGAACAATAATAATTAATAACTACTTAATAACCGGGATAATAAATTTCAGATTCAATGATTTCATCAAAGCTTCTGAAAACACGATCAATTAGTGTTGGAAAACAATTTCGTCGAATGTTACCTGCGGGAATCGTCCTTCTTCCTGCTTATGTCGATCTCGTCTATATCCCATTCCTGTGGGACGATCGTGCTCGCTCTCTGTAAACCGTTCCACCTTTTGCGATACTTATCGGTTAGCAATATCAGCGGCCGCCTGGCGATTAGACGAGACAATATCCATTCCTCCTTTTCGGATGCTGGTGCATTTCGTTGCACGAACTCCCGTGTTACACCATTGGCCACCTCCAGTTGCGCGTTATTGTTGCTGCTACCTTCGCTCCTCTTACCGTGGGCTGAAATTGGACAAAAAAGAATCCGCCTAGAAACGTCAGAAGTGAGCACAACAGGAATAGGTTGAGTCATGTGAACGAAACATAAAACGTCTTGTCGAAGAAGTCTACCGGATGTTTGCTAATTGTATATGTTTTTCGAAAAAAATAAATATACCAAATCTTTTTTTTAGGAAAAAATGTGACAGTCGTTTACATACCTCCCCAACACGAATGTCCATAACTCAGACAAGAGCCTGTAACATAAGTGCCATTTTTAGATATTGCTTTGTTTAAGACGCACACAACTTGCATGCATAGTTCAAGGACAATCATTTCAGCAAATAAATCTCATTGCGTGTATGGTGTTTGTATAATTTATGGAGCAGCAAGATTAAATCAAAAATACTTTGTCGATAAATTTGCGGTCTTGTCGTATATGTTGCTAAACAGAAGTTGCATTTGTGGAAACAAAGATCAGATTAAAGAAGACAATGTATCGATAAATTTCTTATTCGTTCTTGTTTATTTGATACGTACCTTTCTCTTGCTCATTTGTGGGAACCGATATACTGGACAATGAGAAGATTATAAATAAGAAATAAAATCTTGGAGAAGCTGCGATTGGTGCGTAAGAAAAATCAGATACTTGCGTCACGATGAAAGTGGTACGAATGCATCAGAACCACTTCGCTTTCAATTTTAATCTCAGCCATTCTTCCACACTGGCTATCTCTCAATGCGCTCAGGACAATAAAAACCGTGTAGGTTTCTCGCTCAATTGGGTTAATGAGACTTTGGGAGGAGCGCTCAGATGTATCACGATGCAAAATAAGACAATTGGATGACAAAGGATCTGTTACTTTGCAAATAGATTTATAACGCACTCGCGACAGTTTTCCCCAACAAACCGCTTTCCTTTAATTCCACTCGAAAACGTTTCAAAGTATTTCTCTGCACATCCCTTTACTCAGACTTCATTGCAAAAGTTTCTAAATTCGAACCTTGAATTTACTCTCCAAGATCCTCGAATAACCGATAACCGTGAATCCAAGCGTAAAACACTCTGAAATCGATTTGTTATACTCTTTTCTCTATACACAGATCATATTATCCGCACAACCGAATCCGTGAAACCTCGAAAGTTTATGCAGAAGAGAAATTAACAGAGGAGCACACCGTTGAAACGAGCGGGAAGAATTCATTTATCACCAGTGGTCTGTAATATCTCATTCGTACCCGACGGAATTTCATTCTCAGCGAGGATTGAGTTGGCACTCGCGGGAGAATTCGAAAACTCCTCCAAGTTACGCGGCTCAACGCGCAAAGTGCAAAGAGATGAGGCATCGGAGCGCGCCATCCGCATTGCGAATAAACCGCGAAGCGAACCCTACTTTCGAGCAATACGATCGCCCTTACGTAACGCCGATGTAAAGAAACTCGATATCCCCCATCGATGTGTACTTAGTGGATCACTTTCAAAAATTGTTCCTCCGCACGATGGCAGCCGACAATTCCGTGGCTCTTTCATCCCCCGATCCTCCTCACGGATATTATGCTCCTTTCAATGAGCCCACGCTTCCATGTCTTACCTGCGTGCAAGATTATTCCGCAACCAGGCCATGCTGTATTGCGATTCTAAATGAAAGTTGAGGAAAAAAAAAAGAAGAAACAAAACGTAGTGCGGTTCACTGAGAAATGGATGCTCGTAATGCTGTTCTTATTCCTCGGAGATTCACCGGTACGTCTGTAATTGTAGTCTTTTGTGTTTGAATCCGCTACGCCCCCCGCCTCCATTAGATCGATACACATTTCTGGTAGAGCGTAACAACGGTTTTTTTTGTTCCCCATCTCAATGGAATACCGTTGTGAAAATCCTAATTTGGCGGCCACGTCGATCCGTGAATTAATACCTCAAAATCTCGATGCCATTCGGTGAGAGTGATTTACTCGATTGCACGTGGTTCTAGGATTTACTTAGCGCCTCTGTTATTCTTACACGGAGCGTAATGGCACCGATCGTTTTTAATATTGTAATCTTATATTAAATATACTACAAGTTTAATTTTATAGATACTATAATTTAAGGTAAAAAAGTTGACTAAAATCTTACTGCTACTACTATACTACTATCATTTTAATAATATAAATATTAATCGTTAATACCGATTCACTGTTTGTGTATTGAATTAAATAGATTTTCTTCGGTATCCCAGTGCTCTACTGTTAAACTAAAGGCAACATTGTTCGCGCGTGGGGAGTAATAATTCACGTATATTTATCGTTCGTCCCCATCGATTATTTGGATAAACTGCTCGATCGGATACGCGATAATATTAATTGCTAATACGGAACAATTTTCAAGCGGTTTAACATAATAGATTTACTTTGTCTCATCTGGCTAATGTATCGGATTACGTCTTGCCCTATAACGGAGCGTAATAAGTACAGTCCTCGTGCGATCCCGAATTATCGTATAAAAATATCAGCGAGTGATATAAAAGCATTTCCATGCAGCTATCAAGCGATTGATCGAAGAGGAAATATAATTATATTTCCATGAAACATCGTGCAACAAATTATATCGGTTTATTGCTCGCGATCAAAGGCCCGATTTTATTCCTAGAAATATTGACCCTCGTATTAAAGCGCCTCTTTCGCGCTGCCCAACGAATTATATTCACCGCGCAGCGCATTATTTGATAAGCCATAACGATTATACGGCTATTATGCACCGCAAAGGGTTCTCTAAAGCGTTCGCGAGGGAGTCATTTGTTGACCGGAAAATTAAATACCCTGGCACAAGCGGCCTCTTTTTGTACTCTTCGCGCTCGCGGAGAAACGCGAAGCGAATAATATTTATTTCCGTATCCATTCCATCCGACAAGGCCGATGGCGTATCGCGAAACTGATTTTCCTGTCCGCGACACTCTGCTGTCGTGGAGTAGCTGCGAAACAGCACCGGAGGGGAGAAGAAAATGCTCTCTCCAACGTCCAGTGATCCCCGGGCTATTACCAGGTAACGTAATATGGAGATGTGCGAAAGTACGTAGAATCGACAAAGGTCGAGCCTTCGGTTGAACGTAATGCTCCTATGGTGTGCGACCTGCCCTAAAGACGCGCCTTTTCCTCCCGGATTTACGACCGACAACTGAATATTTCTCCCCTGTTTCACAATGTTTCTCCACTCGAAAATATTTACGCTTTCTCGCGCATTGTTGTTTGGCAATGGATGGTTATTCATAGCCGTGAGTGTGTGGGATGCTGTTGATTTGCAACAATTTCATCGACCCTCGTATCGAAACGTTACTGCTAATGTTGCTTAGATGAACTTCCATTACGTTTGAGCGGTCTTGTATTTTTCAGGATTATTGCGGTATTTGGGAAAACGCGTTCGCCAGAGTGTGTGGTGTTTCTTAAGAGCACGAAAGCGCAATTATGACGTTCAAATATGATTTACTCTTTGGTGGAATACCTTTCGATTACCATCTATACTGATATGCTCTGTAATTCCCTATTTTCATTGCGTTCGCACTGAACAACGTGCTCCGCAAGCTGCTTTGGCGATCGGATTTTGTAATTTGCAAATTGGTTGACCAAAATTTCCTGCAGTTAACGCGGATGGTAATTCGGATCGTATTTACACAGATGTGCGCGGAATTTATCGAAGCGGATTTAATAACCGGGGGTGTCTTAGTTTCTCGATCGAGGATAGGAAAGTAAACGTCCGGCTAACGAGATACTGGAGTCCCTTTCAGGAAAAGTGTGGCAAGCGATACTCAGATTATCTAATTTGTCTCTCCAATACGAAAGACGGATGAATGACCAAAATTATCCCCTGAGTATATTACCATTGATCGCTAATGGATTATCGTTTTGAAAAGGTTTTGTTAAACCAGACGATTTGTTGGTTTAACAGTGTCTCTATGAGGCTTTGTTAAATTTACCAAATACGTATAAAATTAGCTTCCACTGAACATTCTGATTAAAGTTATTATAAACGGCATATACCGGTATAATCATCGCAATTGATATTGAATCCTGAAGCCGCGTGTGGCTCTAGTTATAAATTAGAATACTCCGGCAAGCCATTACTTTACTTTGAGAATGTGGATTAATGGAGAGAAACTTTTCCTTCTCTGCATATGTCAAATTTAATGTTTGCTCTCCTGTTTACGCGAGTATGGGGCCGAAATTTATGCGTCGCATTATTCCTCGACTAATTGCATTGGACTCCCCTTGAGTTTTAATTGCATAATAATGAGAAAAGTCTTTGTTTTTATTGACTAATGGAAGGACAAATGTTGGACACGGACAATGGCAACTGAATTAATGACAATTAAAGTGTGATCAAAAATTTGAAATCTCGATATTCATTAAATGGAAGTTTTGCAGATACTCCCGGAACATTCTATTCGCGATAGATATTAAATTAATTTCAGCTGTATTATTAAAATGAATTACAATAACAACTTTCATCTCTACTTTCGTGAGTGTTTTTTTTTTTTTTTTTTAATGAAATATGCAAGATCGTACCACCCATTATATTGTTTAGCTTTAAAATATTAAACATCATTACAGATATGAGAGATTATATTATTGAGTTGGATATTAAATATAAATTTTACATTATTTCGCTCATAAAATGAGCGCATTGAATTTATTATTGTTTTAGTGAAATCAGTTTGCAGTCGTTTACTATGATAAATAATAATCAAAAATCGGTGATCTATCTTCATCTTTCACGTTGAGGCGCGACGAGGTAAACGATAATAGTTTTTAATCCACTTAATGAATCTGAAGGTTCTTAGAAAAACTTTTGTATTTTTTTTTTAATTCACTGCAGAAAACTCCTACGAGAGATCGTCGATTTTTCCCAGAAAAGTTTCTTAGAAATTCCTGAGGCGATTACATCGCGGCAGTTTGCCTTCAAATCTTCTCATTCGAAACAAATTCTTCATCTTATTAATACCTTGCCCACGCTTTTTTACTTTGTCATAATTGGAAATCGATTCGAAGAAATAACGATGAAACAGAAGTTAAGCCATTGGTTTTTAATAGTTTATGTTCTGCTGATCTTGACTATACGATAAAGGACATTCGATGCATTGTCGAAAATTTAGCATGCTGGTGATTAAAAAATGGTAAAATGGACGATTACAATATTTAAACATACATATTACATATGCATGCGATGCATACGTGAATCATTACCCATACCAGCTGCGCAGCCCGCGAAGCAGAAAATTAACATTAGAATCCAGGTGCGTATGGCGATTGTCAATGAGCTTTCCGGTGTGATCGCCATGTGATCCTGCTGCTTGTACTCCTTGGATTCTTTCTGCGCTAGCGACAATAAAAAGTATGTATTATTATCAGAATCACACATATCTATAATTTTATCCATTCGTTTATAGATTGTTTTAAAGGGTAAAAATGATGGAAGTGTGAAATTAATTTAAAGCAATATCAGACCTAAGAAAGCTCTCGAGAAAGTGTGTAAAGAACAAGTGTTTAGAAGGTTGCGGAGTTTCTCTTTATCAGTTTAACTAAGAAAACTAATAAAAACTAATAAAGAAAAACCCGATATTTCCAACAAAAAAATGTTCCTACATAAAACAACAGGTTTTAAAATTGCGCCATCCTACTTTAGCGAGCGAAATTCGTTTTAACTACAGTAAGTCGAAAAATTCTGGAAAATCGCGTTGCTATCGTTCCATTACTAATAACAGAAAACTTCCTTAGTGTTTTCGCCTCAAAAGGCTTTCGTCGTATAAAAAAAAAAGAAAAACGTTGTAACATTTAAAATTGTGGAAAGGCAATGGGGCGCTACATAAGCTAATGCGATGCGTTCTTATTATGATAAAAGGGGGAATGAAATTTAGGATAAGGGTCGATTAAACGATACGAATTCGTGCGTGTGCACGAGCTCGCGTAAAAGCAGTCAACCGTGGGAAAACCAGGCGAGAATTACAAATATTGAAATAACAGGCAATAACACGATTTGCGGGGTTACGTCATGCGGTTCTCCGGCGATTTTCGCGATAATGCCGCGACGTTCACGGCTTATTTTCCGTTAATCGCGCCGATCTAGCCGAGGGATGCAAATATTCAATTTCCTGAAATCACACTGAATTTTGTTATTCAACGGTAAGCACGATTTTTAAGACAACGTAGCATTTTTTGCGTGATTATGTTTAAAGGCAACTATCTGTTAAGAGAACATTTTTTATATTTTAGCGATAGCGACAACTGTTGTTTCTTTGCGATTTATTGCAGCGATGAAGAAACAAAATACACCGGAATTTTTACAGTTATTGCGTTGACTACAAACATTTGGCTTTATAGATTAACATTACTACTCAAGCGATAGGGAAGCTATTGTATTATGTACAACCATGTGTAATAATAATTATATATTATCGATTATGTAGTATTTGGAATAAAAATGAATTACATTGAAACTTTTTTTGCAATATAATTCTTTAAACCTTACTCTCCTTTTCCTTTGTCATAATAATCGTGAGAAAAAAATGTAATAAAATTTGCGAATTTTTTCGTTCGCGAAGACTTGACCTCGAAATTTTATAGGTATGTTTGAATTACAACGAAGATATTAAAAGACAATTCTGCCTAAGTTTGTATTACATAGATGTATACTGATAATAATAATAACAATATATCACGCTATCCGGTTGTAAAATTTTTTGCAACGACACCACGACAGTGGCTGACGTGTTTTCAATTGTTCGGTGTAGACAACGAAAAAAAAAAAATACGACGCGAAACTCGACAATCGTTCCCTTGCTCGCAAATATTTAACTTCACGGTTTGACATGTACGCTTTGATTGCAATATTACACACGTACATACACCCGCGAAAATATAGATTTTTAACATATTTTCATTTTATCGCGTGGAGAACATAAACCCAACAAACTTCCTCCGTCAACATATTTTATAACACTACAAACGATATTCGCATTTCGTTAAACTAAAAGCAATAACCATCGTTTAGCCGGCGTTGCGCACTTTTTAATTTACTCTCGACGATATATTGCAACAGTTCAAATCTATTTTCAATTTGACAACAGCAGTTACCCCGAAAAACTGCGATTAATTTTGCCAAACATTCCCTCGCCGGAAGAAACCAAATTTTCTACCTCAACAACACCTCTTGAAACGACGAACAACAAAACAGAATGCAACGCACGATCACATCCAAGCATACGCTTAAGAACCACGAATCGTATTCCCAACGATCCTCTCCACGACAATACAAATACATACAATATCCCCCTCGTCTATCATCGAACCCCTCAACATCACCTTAAGAACATCTCAACCGACCTTATCCCAAAACCCAGCATACGAGTATACTCGGATGTAAAACAAATAATCGTTACGAGAGCAGAAAACAGAAGAAAGTGCGGCTCACGAGCCTCGATAAATATCCAGCGTGTTAATCCGCGCGGGAAGATTCGAGAAGTCGGCGATCCCGATAACCGCGCACGTTTTTCACGTCGTGGCGTTCACTGATCCCCCTCGCGGCTCTCTAATCGCGGCACAGACTTCCGTTCACCTTGGATGCGAGACGACGGACGAGATAGTTCGTGATATTCGATGTAGAAGCCGCACGCTGATCAAGCCGCGGAGGAGCGCGCGTGTGTGTGTGAGAGAGAGAGAGAGAGAGATATATAGTGAGAGCGTGAGTGAGAATGAGAGAGCGAGAATGAGCGACAGGGGAGGGGGGAGAGGAAGGAGGCTCTCTCGTATCACACGCAGGAGATCTCGATCTCTGGAGATCCGGTGGCTGAACTCGAAGCCTCGATAGCGGCGCGATGGGGGCTTTTATAGACGTGTCTGGTACACGGTGGAGCACCGTGGTGCACGGTGGTGGGGCTGCTGATCCGCGCGCCTTCTGAATGCGCACCTGCGTTGGCGGACAGGGAAACCTACCCTTTCTTTTTTTCAACCCCCTCCCCCCCCCCTCCATCCTGCCCCCTGCCGGAATTGCATACGCGCCTAGGTGAGCGTAAGCCTTGTTATGATCCTTCGCGTCAGAATTCGAAATGCGTTGCTTCCTTGGTGCTTGAAATGTTAACCCCGTGTAACCGGTGGTTGCCACAGAGCAGAGCATCCGCTTGCGCGTTTCCTCCTGGTCCCTTCCTAGGTTTGGGGATTTTTTTAGGAATGACAGTATATTGTGAAGGTAAATAGTCTGTAAAAGTGGATAGTAAAAGTAAATGTGAGTAAAAGTAATTAGTTGCTTTTGGCAAATTTTTTACTTTGCTTGGAATATAAGATTGCATGGATTCAGAGATTGAAGTCTGGTATCTTTAAGAATTGTTGGATTTAAAGATTTAGCACTAAAATCAGGAGTGTGTTAAAATATATATTATTGGCTCGTGGAAGAGGATTTTTTACAGCGCGTTGGCTGGGTGAATATACAAAATCGTTTGTGTATATATTATTAAAATAGAAAAAAAAAGTTGGATAGATGGATTTAGCGCGTTATTCCTGCTTGTCCAAGTTCGTTTGCCCGAGTATAGCATAACGCGTGCAATCAGCGGCGCACTTGTCTATCGATTGTTCCGAAAATGCCATTCGGCGAATAGATTGCGATAATGATCGTCATTTTCGGAGTTTTTCGTTTTCTCACTTTTCCAAGTTATTCCACCGAGCGATCACGCAGTGCGGACACTGACGTTCCATCTGACGGAAGGGCCTCGATTACGTGATGCGATCGTAAACCCATTGACCCCCGGAGAAAGCCTAAGAATCTTTCGGCTTGGCTCCCAAGCGCGCGCTCTTCCGTAACCTTGTTTGAACCACGTCCATAAGTAGTAGAGCTATCTCTTGGTTCGGCCCTGTGCTTCGGAGTAGTTACGACCATTCGTAGTCGGACCGTATAACAAACACCAGCGATGCTCGTGTACTTAGCTAATACGCACTATATTCATAAATGTATGCGAAAACAATTACACGACTCAAGATGATCTAAGTTGAACAACCTAAATTATTGTTAATTATATGCATTTTCTTTTTTATGACTATAATGTAAGCTGAAATAAAAATCAGAGGTAAATTTTGGACGTGCTGTTTGAGAAATTAGGGTTAGAAAGGGTTAATGGGCTTTCGATGTGCGCAGTGTTCAGCCATTGTATTGGAAGAATGATATAAATTATAGTATATACTTGCTATTTTTGGTGGGAGATTTTTTTCAAGTTTTAAGCATGCGTCCTTTGGTAACGTTGTTTGAACGTTTGTAAGTAGTAGAGGTATCTTCTGGTTCGATCCTTTAGTTCTAAGTAGTTATGACCATTTGTAGTCCGACCGCACGACGAAGACATTCAGCGACGCACCTGGAACCTCGACTTAACTAATACCACTGGTCTACATGCTCCATAAATCCTGTGTTTATTCTTCTCGTTGATTTAGTGGGTCTGCTGAGCTTCGTTTCTATATGTCCGTATGTCATTAGAAAAATGGCGTATTCAAGTGCAATATAAGTATTTTATAGAATATGTGCAATTGATCTATTTGCCTAACGATCAATTCCATTGGAAATATATGTGCTTTATCAGAATATATTAACAAACTTTAAAACGTACGTTTTTCTTTACAAGAACTATAAAAATTCGCATAATGTTTGATTAATTATTATCTGGAACAATATTCATACGTTATAATAATTAAGAAAAACATTCTTCTTTTGCTTTTGTTTACGTATGATTTTTAACGAATAAAAATCCATTCCAAGTGTCGATAAAGAGTTTAATCCCTGGCATTTTGAAACATAAGCAAAAGGTCGCATTCTGATTTGATATCATCGCTCATAATTCATGGGCCTATGATATTTTCAGTAAATGTTACGTCAAGTCTGCTGCGAAGTCAATTTTAATCCACCCCCAGCACACGATGATTGCCTATTTAAGTTTCCATACAGGCTGTTAAAGGACAATAAGTTGAGGATTTAAACTTATAACGCGAAATGCATGTCGCCCGGCAATGCAGTTGAGAAACGTCTTTTTACATTTATAAATGCGCTTTGGAGCATATAAACGAAAGAAATTGATATTCCGGTGTATCGAGAAAAGCTTAATATCGCACACGAACTTTCGCTAAGCAGTATTCCGATAATCCATTGGGTCTCCTATAAGGGCATGAGGAACTTTATAATTGCCAATTGTTATGATCCTGTTTTTCGCTCATCATGGAAAAAGTTCCGCTTACAATCGAATCTCGTTAAACGAAAAAATGCTTTGTTGCTAGAATGTTATCAAAATGCACATAGGTTTTAAATAAAACGCTTTTACGGTTAAGACAGTAAAAAACTGTCCAAATATTTCTACTATTCAAAAAATCATACCGTCCTATAATTATTTAATGACGCGTAGACGATGTCCTTTGGACAAATATTTAAAAACCACGAACCAAATAATTCATAGTTTAAATAAACAGTATAATGAACAGTACAAAAATAAACATAAATGTGACAATTGTAATATATTTAGCTTTGATACTATTTACATATCGAAGTAAGAGAAAGTGTATTGGAAATTCTTACATACTGTGAGAATTGCTTGAAATGCTGTATAAGATTGAGATCTTAATAATTACGTGTAAAATGATCGTATCGAATAAATCGAAAAATATCTTCCGTCGGAAGATTCGCCCTTGGCCAAAGTTTCATCTTAGGTTACAGGAAAAGCCTGTCAACAATCTTTCATCGTTTACAGTGTTTTATCGTTGAGGAGAGTGGGTTTTCATGACAGTCATAAAACCTAAGTCATCAGAAGAAGGAAGAGCAGCAGCATGCTCTCGTCCCCGATTACTTTATTGCTCTCGAACAACGCAATAACGAGGGATACTCTTACAATTTAATTTAACCTATTAGGAAAAGTGCTCGTGACAATTCTAATAACATTTCAACGCCTCATCGGCGCCATGCCGCTATTTAAATTTTTCCTTCCCACGTCGCTTTTAACTTTGACCTCCGACAAACGTGCCTATTAAAAGGCTCAGCATTACATCGAGCTTGGACAAAATTAATCACGGAAATTATTGCTCGATCCTCTGAAAATGCATTGTCCTCACAATTGATGTTAACTGGGAAAGTTTTGGGAAGCGCGGCGTGAAAGTCAAGGGTAGAAAAATACAAGTGTGTTTTTCAGTCGCAAGTAATCGTCTGGTAGTACGATTTGTCGTTGAATTTTTGCGACAAAGTAGTTCCTCGCGTTTTATTAAAAATCTACAGTCGTAAAACGAAAAAGAGTATTCGAGGATTAATGATTTACGACAACTCGATTCATCGGAGATTCTTTGATATTCCACAAGAGCCGTCCGTTTCCGATGGATTGGGAGTAATCGGTTAGTCGTTCTACCTTCAGGAAGTGCCCTACTTATCGGGGATACGATAACCCCTGGTACATTTCTCTCGTGTTTCTTCATGGAGGGTTAAACGATGATTAACGGCACTCGTTTAGCCAGGAAATTGAAAAGTGGTAACGAAAGCTTCGATTTTATTTTGAAAAGGGCACCGTCGAATCTTCCCTCAAACCCGGGGATTATTTTACTCCAATCACAACGGTCGTACTATAATCGACAGCAGTGACGCGTACCAATCAGCGCTTGTTTTATATACATGGACATTGATAAATACGTGGACAGACGTGGACATTAATAAATTACAAAACTTACGCAACTTTAAAAATTTATAAGCTCGATTAACTAAATTATAAATGTAAAATAATTTACGATTTTTGAATTGGCATTGAATTAGAATTGTCTAAATAAAATTTTTGATTAAAATCTTTAAAAAATATCTTTAATTAAAATCTTTTAAAAAATCTTTAAAAAATTAATAAAAACTTTAAAAAGTCTTTAATTAAAATCTAATGGATATTAAATAGCATTCGATAAATAAATATAACACGAGGGAGCCGAAAGTTTCGATTTTACATACCATTAAAAGTTTAGGCAACGCTAATTGGCTTCATAGAATACGAAAAAGAAGTGTGCGTGGATAAATGTGCACGGGCAATATGCTTTCCATTAATCTCGCTTCCAGTCCAGCGGATCGACTTCATATAACGATTTTACTCTCGCTTTTCCTTTTCGCCTCCCGTCGCGTACGCTGATTCTCGAAAAATATCGAAGGACAACGGGAGAAATAGCGTGGGAAATACAGTCTCGCATAGCGACAAGTTAGGCGTTAATGCGTCGAATGAAATTCGCACTCTTGTCCCTTCTCCTTCGCCACAAGGAAAATGTATATTAAAAAGTAACATCAACGCCCCTCAAAGAGAAAATGCCTGGCCAATTACTTGCATCGAGCTAATCCCGTACAAAAGACGGATAACGCCATTGAAAATTAAGCGTAAAACAATTGACCTTTAAGAACACTCGGGGAATAGGCTTACAGGGAAGAGTGAGCTTAGCGCGCCTCGTAGCATCCTCGTGCTCGAGAAAAAAAAAAAAAAAAAAAAAAACAGGACGCCCGTAATTCGACTTATAAAGCGCGGATTAAAGAATAAACTCCAATGGGTCCCCATCTATTTTTATCGAATCACGATGCGTGAGTCGTTACGCAGTCGCCCCGATGGCCCTGGGATGTGGCGATCGTGCAAAATGATGAACAAAATCTCGATTCGTCGGAGTTCCTCGGATCGGCTGGGTAGGCGTGCACGAGCCATTTCCCCATAGCATTCGATATGCAGTTGCAATAAAAAAGGGGAACAAACGAGCCGCGTGAAGTATCACAGCGTGTCAATCCCCCATGGGCACCTGTCGTGGGCGGTGTCTCGCGCCGTTGGCGTTTTATTTTCATGGGGGGGAACGTATTTAAATGTGCCTCCTTTTCCGCGAGGTCGACCTCGTCGAGCCAGCGCGACGGTTCTCTCGAATCGCAAATGACGGCACGAAAAAATGACGAAGGGAAAAATCATCGATCGCTTTGTGAAAATCGAAACCCGATATAAATCCCCTCGCCTTTGAGCAGAATGTATTTTCAGTACGTACTTTTGCGCGTGTAAAGAGTTCAGTGATGTTAATGGAATGCAGTATAGTTTTTCGGTGTTACAGCTTAATGATTCAGATTATAATCACTTTTATAAATATTTTTTCCAAATTCAAAGGACCTGAGAATGCCCGTTGTTGTACGAATATGGAGAATGTAGGAGCGATGCAATATGTATGAAAGCAGGAGTTTTAGATTCGTTTTAATGATAATGCTCTTCGTTTTTTTTATCCGTTTCATTAATCAGGACGGCGTTGACTTTGGGTTCAAACCAGTGGGAAGTGCGCCGCGTTAACATAGCTGCGTAGACTCAGATATTCCATGTTGATAATGATCGATTATTCGGCGATACGATCGATCACTCTTCGCGTCAATCGTCGTGGCTCTAATCCGCATGTTTCTTGGTAATTAAATGAGGAAACGTATGAATCGCACGTTCCGTTGCTGTAGGCGTTGTACGACTAAATTATATTTCAATATATTTTTAATGCACTGCGATCAATTGTACAAATACCTTTTTCATTAGCATCTTCGTCGATTATTCGTTAGTTATCTCGACGGTATCAAATACAGAGGTATTTTATCTATGGAAAGTGAGGAACGATGTCAAAAGTCTTCTGCTTTGTTATACGTCCCGCAAGTGCAGCCATGCGTGACCGCGATGACAATAGAGATTGGAGACTTGCAACGCCTCTAAAATATTATTAACGAGTAACCGTTGTGTTTATAAACGCAACTATTTCTTTATTACAAATATCCATTGTTATCGTAGGATCGTTGAAATTCGATATAATCTGGCTTTAAACTATAGTAGAAAATTACTGTTATTTGGTCAATACACTTTTTGTTACTTCTACATGCTTTGGCACCAAAGAAAAACTTTTTTTGATTAATGTTCCTACGAGAAACGACAAATGCTACGTCATCTTTTAGGTATCCTATAAGCGAGCTTTTGCATCGTATATTCGTTTCATGAAAAAATCTCGTCTGAATGATCAATATTGTATCAACAATATAGTCTATTAGCAGAAGGAAGCTCGTTAAGGAGATTTTATACCTATGGCTCGGCCACTGTAACGCTATAAGGAAGTTCAATATTGAAACGCGAAAATGAAAACAAAAATCAGGAGAGAGAAACAGTATGAGTAAGTACATATAAACTTCAATTATCGTGTAAGTTATGCTCGCAGTTTAATAACTGTAACGCAGCTACCGCGGGCGGCTTATTCAGTTTCTTTTGCAGTTTTTTACTATGAGGCAAAGTAAGAAGCGATTAGACGTACGTAGCAGTAATTTTCTGCCTACACAGTACACTAATAATAATACAGTAAACACATGCCCACAAAGTTCTGAAAAAATTTGATATCACTTGATTCACGTGACGTACGCAAATTCTGTCGATGCATAGTCTTTCGATAGGCAATGCATTATATACTTAATGATATTAATAAGTCATTTAAGTTCACAATACGAGTATATAAATGTCGTTTATAGTCGATTCTCCCAAAAATAACACCATTAATTTCTGACCATTAATACACCATTAATTTCCGTTATAAATATGGGATGTCCCAAAATTTACACTGAAAATCTACATCCAATATATCAAACACACATTTAATATATCATAAATGTATAACTACGATTAAATAAACATCTAAACACCCAGAAGAAAATATTGAAAAATGTAATAACTTGGTGGAAAAAATACTATATTTTGTTTTCTGTGGAAACATTAT
The DNA here is from genome assembly GCA_038496175.1 of Ampulex compressa. Classification (NCBI taxonomy): domain Eukaryota; kingdom Metazoa; phylum Arthropoda; class Insecta; order Hymenoptera; family Ampulicidae; genus Ampulex; species Ampulex compressa. Next base: position 9,422 of record JBCFXI010001953.1, on the reverse strand, counting down.
AACTTTTTCGTGATTATTTAATCTCTCTTGTGCAAAACCACGATCGAAGGACAGGATAAACATCTCATGAGACTTGTAAGAAATCATATTTTGATATTCCCCCTACTGTGCAGAGCGGTGAATTTAGGAATTAAATCGCTTTACAGCTGTTAATAAATGGCTACTAAACAATTTCAATGTTATCGACAAGTGATCATCGCAGACGAATATGTAGATTCTATCCTATGCGCTCGACTGTGATGCTAGATTGCGGAAAAGGTGAAGAACCACTGGTCGATAGCGTCGAAATTTTTCAATGGTCGTTTATCGACATACACTCATACAGCTAGTTTCATATTAAATTTAACAAAACATTATTGTAGACGTTATTTAATGAACACAATTAAATATTATGCAATTAATACGACAAATGTCCTAAGATTCATAAATCAATAAACAGCTTTATCCCGTCGATCACTTGGAATCTTGTCGTATGATAACCTGCTTCGTAGGCATTACAGAAACCTAGCGTGTAGATGTCCGCACCTGTACCTAGAAATTTATTGTTATATGTCATGCATTTCTAGAATGTCACAACGTGATATCGTACATCACAAAAATATACGATATAAAACTATGACACGTAAGGGTGTACTCTTATATCTTTTGATCTATTATTATAATAATGAATTATAGTATTATAATTCGTAAATATCATCGTGCAACAATACACACTATATCTGTCTATCGTTTATTAAACATTTTACTTTGGGAATAATGATTTTGAATTTTACGTAAATAATAAGTATATAATTAAACACACTTCTTTTACAGGTCATGCAGAACAAAGCAATCGTGATCACAATATTTCCACGGATTTCTCGCGTAAATAACCTACAAAATATTTGCTTTCAAGATGTCAAAAATTAACGGTCCAAACAACAATCCAATACAATCGGTGCTTCCTTTTTCCAAACGATGAACGATCGTGACCTTCGTTTTCCATTCACAGAACCGCGTTATACGATTTAGACATTGTAAAGTTCGGAAGCAGGGCAAAGAGCATACGATAACGAGGCGTGTATCGAATGACAAAACGTCGATGTAAAAAGTAAAGAGCCACGTTGTATCCGGGGGCGACTGCATAAGGGGACATTATGCGCGAAAGTTGTGAGCCAAGCAATTTTCTTCTCGGTGGGCGGTGTTGCAGGACCGGATAAATCTCACGGAAGCTACCAGTATCTACTTCATTTCGTTTAGAGATTATTATCGATTCTGATACGTGACAAAGTGCAAAACTTAATTCTCCTCTCCTCTATCGATAGTGTGTCTCGAGGCAGGAGTACGCTTGCGAACGTCGCACTCGGACACTCGACGTTCGAATGTTTCGCCTAAGCTAAAAGTAGTGCGATAATTACGTCTCTGTTGCCTGTGAAAATTCAAATTCAAATTTGGATGCTTTTCGATGAAACTCGATTTTTTTTTTTACAAAAATGTAAAGAAAGTTTATATGACGTGTATCGATCAATTTTGGAAATTAAATTTGTGGTAGTTGAAATATTGATACGTTATTAAAAAAACAGTTTGTTTATAGAAGGATGTAGTGCACTTTTAGTCTTGGAAATATACGTTATCGTTTTCAGGAAATTTTTCTAGAGCTGTTCGATTGCCTAACAATTTTAGAAAAATGTATATACCTAACAAATAGTTGTATCTAAGTTAATGCAACCTACATTGAATATGCGTCGTTCACTTTTACATTTAATATATTATAAATAGAACGCACGCGCTTACAATTTCCTTATTCGATTCTCATGAAAAAAGAAAAAAACCTTTCCTTTACAAGCAAGCATTACAGACAATACCTATTCCCGATAATGAATACGATCTTTCTCTCATACACTTTCCTATAATTCAGGCGTGTATTTTGTCGAACCACTCGTCCTTCGTTATTCAACAAAACACCACAGTACTTTCCGACAAAAACATCCTTCGATTATTCTATCATTTTCTTTTAAAACTCATCGAATCTCCTAGTCTCTCACACTAATACTTCATTTTCCAACATATTCTCCTTGAAACTACTGCACCAACAAAATTCGATTGCACAATTCCTTACACCCCCCGCTACGTACGTTCCTGCACAACCTTGAGATCCGAGACCGAAATCTTCGCGCGCTTTGCGGAGCTGGCGATAAATTTCAGGAGGCCCGATGTCTCTTGGCAATAAAGGCGGGTGCAATAATACGCGGAAACACGGCGGTTGAAGGGCATAAAGCAGTCAAATGCAAGGGAGCAGCCTTGTCGGCCAGAGAGATACGATCGGGTGTACAGCGTGGCGAAAAGTTGGGCCAAGTGAAACCGCTCGGGGTGTTGGGATGGCCCCGATATGTGCGAATGCTGAGTCGACGTTGAAATGTTAAGAGAAAATCCGAAACGTCGTAGGCTCTCCTCCCGGTTGTGCTCCTTACCGCTCACTTTCCTCCCTGCTGATCCGTCGATTTTTTTCCCCCTCCCTCTCGCGCCTCATGGGCCGGCACTCCGCGGGACGAAAAGTTGGCCGAGGAATCTCTCTGGTAGGGCTGCCTGCCGCCCGGCTAGATCGCGTATCTTCCAGGACCGACGTTTCGGGGCTTTTTTGGGATGTTCCGCGTAAGCAAAGTTGCCACGAAGTACTGGAAAAAAAAAAAAGGATGAGCGGAGAGCAGCGTGTAAAGTTGTTGCGCAAGCACGGGAAGAATGCGGTGGGGGGAGTATGCCAATTAGTCAAGTTGTTATGTAATCCTAGAGAGTGTAGTAAAAAGGTTGCGATAACAACTTATGCCGCTACAAAGCATAGGAGAATAGCGCGTTGGTATTACTATACCGGTCGGTAGATTTGTTGCGGACATTTGATGATGTAACGTCTTGCGCGTTGATCGATGTTTGGAAATATTGAGCTAGGGTTGAAAGTGAAAAGAAATCGTCGAGGAGGCAGCTCATCGGTTATCGGCCGCGATTCATTGTCGGATCGAGATTTAACGGCGACTCCAGCTACGCGTAGGGACTACTGTCTTTGCGAAGAAATCTAATTAGCCGCGAGAAGGGGCGAGCATGGTGTACGAAACCAATAAAATCCAGGCTGAAGCTCGTTGGCTTTGACTTGAGTGACGGAAGCCAAGATGTGGGCGATTTCGTAGCCCCGGACGTTTGATCGGTTATGAAAATGATACCTGTGGTTATAAAGATGACGCGCTTTTCCCTGGAATATACTTTAATGTATTCGACGATGATAATAAAATCTCCTAATGAAAATGATTTTTTTTTAGCAATACTTAATACTAGATGCATATGTATTTTTATATCTCTGATACACTATTAAACATAATATTAAATGCAATCATTAATGATGCGATGAGCATTTTTAACGGTTAATCCGAAAATGCTTGGTAATAGAAAAGCACTCTTAAAATCCAACGTATGACATTGGAAAAAGGATAAAGTCCGTTGATAAAACAACGCGTTCAAAATTACGGAAGATAATTCTCGTTTATCAAAATATTATGCATTATTGGAAAACGTCATAATGAGATCGATTAGTTCGTCCAATTGACGCATCATTGCAGGTCCGTCTGCGTACCCATCAGGGCAATGAGTAACGGATTAATCCTGGATCTGCCATCGCCGCTCTCGGTACATAAGTCTCGTTCATGTGTTCTTATCGATCATGCGCTTAACATTTTCCATCGAAAATTATTCCATTTGATGAATGTATAATTCACGATAAATTTTCATAATAATCTTGACAATCACAATTTCATTGCCAATAGGATAGTCGATTATATGCAAATTTATGTCTTTCACGTATCGCAACAATGAATTGTTTTATAGATCGAACGAGGATTATTGATGATTAAAGCTGCTAAATGGTGTGCGTATTCTGAACATTTAAGATTTAATACTTAAAATCACGTGCATATTCATATTGCACCAGGAATTGTGTTAAGTTCCGCTCCTCTTAGGTACCAATCGTCCAAATCCTAATTGGTCCACTTTTGAGCCTTTCCAATTTTCCAAGGTTTTGATCTACCCCCGAGAAATGTTTGAAGTGTAGCCATTCTTATCTCGATTTATCAATAGCAGTGTCGACCCTTGCTCGAACCTAACGACGGCAGAGGATACACTTATCCCAATAAATACCGACGTTAAAGCCACATACTTTCTCCTGTCCTATCAACTGGATTTATCGTAGAAACGTTGGATTTACGTCAGAATTTCTGGTTCATCGTGCAATCAAAATCTATAATTTCCATCTGTTCTAGTGTAAACAGTTTACGTTTGCTTTGATAATTTCACTAACGCACCAAGTTAGGCAAATTCGATGGCTCTGCTTCGCCGTGAATATTTCCACTTGAGTGATTACATATTGTAGATTTCTTAACTGTTTAAGTTATAACAAGAGACACGACTAATCGAGGTATTTTGCCCAAAATATTTTTAAACGTCCAAATTGATATTTCATGGATAATGGGATTTAAGAACGTGGTCGTTTACCAAATCGATAATAATAACAGTGATATCAATTCTTTATTTATTCATCGCTTTATTACTACTTTTTCTATTACCAGATCTTGTTACACGTGCAACTAATAAAATATTACTATTACTGCAAAAAAAAAAAAGATCTCTTTCATTTCGCTGTCCGACTTTGCGTGGCTTCGTAGATTATCGAATTAAAACGTATGTTTTCGTTCTCTCTGACCGTTAACTGAAATCGACGCGTACGTTTAATTAAATTCCAGCGCAAGGAGTTAATCGACTCGTTCTACCCAAAGTCGAGATATTTCTAAATGATCGGTTAACTTGTCTTCCGCGAGTAACAGATTATCGTGGCTCAATAAAATGGCTGTTATCTAAATTAATAATAATAAGAATAAATCAGAACGCTTTGAATGCGAACAATTCGTTTTCGAAACGGTTCATTTTATCGCTACTCTTTCGCAGATTAATGCGATCGAGAAATACGATTGTCCTCCAATTAATGAGGATAAATATAATATCGATGCTGCTTCCTCGGACAGCATTACTTTCAATCCATTATTCGTCTCACCATAATATCCCTGAAACGCAGATTACAATGTATCCTTCTGCCGCGTTAACTCGAGTCTGTTCGCGTGTTTGATTAAATTCCAATGCAAATGGGTTAAACTACTCGTTCTCCCGAAACGGAGGCTTTTCCAAACAATCGGTTAACCCGTTTTCCACGGTTAATAAATTAACGCGGCCTAGGAAAGTAAACGTTTCGAATACAAGTAGATAAAAATATCGACAGACTTATTCTTCTTAATCGAGTCGTTTTCCATAAGCGCTGATCTGAAAGCAATCACAATAATATAGATACAATCGTACCTCTCGAGCGTCAGCTCGAACTTCTGCGCATGCGTAATTAAATTAATGCGCACATTAGTACAAAAAAAAACTATACCCTTCAAATTCAGGATTTTTCCCAAAAATCGGTTAATACATCGTACGCACCACGCGTACGAATACGCTTTTTGTATATCACTTATCGAATAACGCGCACGCACTTGCATGTATAACATAATAACATATTATTATAAGTAGTATCATCATTGATATATCATTCACGGTAAGAAATGAAGAAAGATCAAATAGAAATTCACCGTATGGTCGTGGTTAAAGCGATTTCTGGAAAATTCTTTCCACGCAGGCATCCAGATAGCTCCTTGAACAATGTTTTAATCCGTTCTCCAGGGTTAAAAAGGAGCAGGAAGCCGGCAGGGCGGCAGGATCGATGAGTCGATCGCGGGATCGAGGGTTTCCCCAAGGGTATAGAGCATCGATGAAACGGACGATTGGCGCACGTGGAGCGAAGGAAGCGAGTGGACGAAGCTTAAAAGGCCGATCTGCGCAAGCACAGGTGCAAGTTCGAGGGTATAAAGAGGAGATGCTCCAGCTCGCTATGCGCACTTTGTGCTTCATCTGTCCGTCATTCACGTCGTACGCCTCGGTGCCAATTTGCGGATTTTCCCCTCTCTCCGTAACGCGCCGATATTCTACCACGTTGACACGCAGCCGCCGCGCTGATCAAGGTTTTCCCCGTGCACATCCTTGTCTTCATTCTCGTACGAAAGCCGAGCGCAGCCGCCCACCAAGGTAGGATCTCGTCGATTATCTTCTTATCCTTATGCATTCGAGGATCGCCGCCTCCATCCGTAAGCACGACTTCTCTGGAAAACCGATTTCTCACGGTGTTGATATTCGTGAAATGGATACTGCCCGATGGTCCTTTTAAAGCGCGTCTCGGGTCTTTTTCGAGGAGGAGCCGCCGCGTGAAACTCAAGTGCACTGCGCGGTCAATTGCGATTTCTGGTTCATTTTGGTGTGTGCAAAACTATTATTATTAATTTATTAATTATATATATATATATATATATGTTTTAAATACATTTATTATATGTATATTAAATTTGTTTAAAATGTATAGTTATTTCTCGATGCTCAATGTGGATAGATATCTAATTTCCTGCCGAGTTTTCCTGAAATCGAGGAAGGCCCTTGATAACGATCGCCTTTTCAGTGAAATTGCAATTGGAAGTATTCTTATCGCCTATTCTTTAAATATTGCGCCCATTGTCTATGGAGTGTTCAAGATTTGTCAAGAAGACTTGATGAGAAGAAAGCAATTAATCGCAACTTGCCATGTTGCTGTCTTGGCGAATTTTTCTCGCTCACTTCGTTAAGATTTAGAGCTTTCCTTCATTCATTACCTTCGCTATTGAGAGACTTCGAATTATCCTCTGCTCATTAAGTAAACGCATCAGGTATCCACGCGTGTCACTTTATATAGAATATGATCTATTTAAAGGTAATTTTGTGAAAGGAAAGGTTCGTCGATCAGGCGTAAAAATTTAACCAACAAATGTTTACACGCCCGATGATTTTTGGTCAACGAGTATCAAGCCGAGCACATCGTAGAACGAAATGTTATTCTTGCACAGTGACTAAGTCCGTAAAGTGATATTTAACATCAAAGCGAGATGTTTATTAGTCGTTGTCTTGGAAGATTTTTTATTAAAATCTTCTAAACTCCTGTATTCAATCAGGCTTTTACGCTCGACGTAATGTTATTGTCAAAAGTAAAGCTCTCGATTCCTTATCATTTTAATGTATGAATATTGAGATACTTTTATATTAAGTACAATGCCATTGGATTTCTTGTAACACTTTGCGCAATTCAATTTCTAATTTTTTGTTTCCAAACCGTTTATCGAAGTGCAATTGCATTCGATTCCTTCCCATTGAATATATATAACTTCAAAGTTTTTTCATTTATTTATGAGCGAATACTTGTTAATAGCAATTTTCTTTCAAGCACTGTATAAGCAAATCCGATCGGTTTAAGTGCAATATCGTTAGCAGTTTTTTCGCGAAACTGAAACGTATAAAACGCAGATGCTGGAGATATTCTACGGGTATTAACCAGGATTTTCTTTCTCTAACTGTGGAAAAAGGTCGATTCGATTACTCGGTGTGTTCATACTGACTTTGTAATTAGCAGAAATACACTCGACGTTCGAGACCTCCTTTACCCGACAGATAATTTATTTTAAAATCCATCGCCTTTTTACTGCTACATTCTAACAAACGTTAATACGAGTAACATAATATTTATAATATATTATAGAAATATCGAACACAGCGTACAATACTGACAAAATATAACATTTTATCATGAGAAATTGATCAATGTGCTGTCCTTTTCTACAAAGAAGACTGATTTATAAAGCTATCGATATAAATTTTAATCCATTCATTAATTAAAAATTGATCGATCCATTACAGATATTCATTAATATAGTGCTCATGACAAGTACTAATAAGAAATAGAGGCATAGATTTATGATGATCGAGTAAACAAATGGAATTTTGAAACTCTATTTGTCACTGTCTTGTATATAAGTGCCTCAGTGGTAAGGAAAGGAAACTCCGTGAATATAATCGATCAATAAACCATTTTTAATTATGTTCAATCACGATTAACGAAAATTTCCTAATATACACCAAGATTTTAAAGTAGGGCTTTTTAACAAAAACATATAAATATCTAAATAGCTTTATCGTGGAAATGTGCAGGCAACAACATTGACTTTACGCTAAGAGCACTTTTCGATTATTCAATAACCTTCCTTCCTTACGCTCATTTATTTAGTCCTCACCAATACCGCTGGCTCTCGACTAACGCTGTTTCCTGAAAAACAAAATGTTATGCTGCACTGAAACCGTTCGTAAACGTGCCATGGTAATATCCTACTAACCCAAGCTTCTTCAAAATATTATCTCCACAATTCCACTTCAGTCTCGATCTCTGCAGACATCGTTAAGAATAATCCACTCGACAATCCCAACACTTCGATCGACAATGATTTCTAAATTCCATTCGAACGACACATCTCAAATTATACACCAAATTTAATCTCAAAATATTTAAACCCTAAGCGATGACTCAGCAGTAATCGGTATCGCAGCTTATCAACACTGGAACTACCAAACCAGTCAAAATGACTGGTCAGTCGTCTCTTTAAGAAATCGTTGTGCTTTATAAGGATGTATTTTTTGAGATTTTCCATGATTTTCATGCCGCGTTTAATCTTCATTTTGATCAACTGAAATTTCCCTTTACTCTCCCCTTTTTTTTAAAAGATGTATATGGCGTTCTAAATATGCCCAGAAAGTGGCTGGTAGTTCTAGTGTTAAATACGTGGGACGTAGAAAAATCAAAATTCTGCGCAGCGAAAATACAATTGATCGTCTCCTGGCCAGCCGTCTGCGACTAATCTGGAAATTTTCGAACGCCAAGGGAGGAATTGGCCGGTCCCCAGAGACCGACGACGGGTCTCACCGCCTATCTCCCCAACGTGTAAATTTATTATTTTCTAAAAACTCCCCGTATTTACGAGCGCGTCACCGGTTTATATATAAAGCAGTTTCCAGGTGGCAGGGTATATCGGATATTCGATAAAGATTTATTTTTTAGTAAGCAGGCTAAAAAATGACACGTTGCGTGCCGGCCTTATACAAGCTGACCTTCACCACAGGGAAAAGGGACCTCCGGTGCGAGGCGTTTAATCTTCCTCCCAGACGAAGGCGACACCATTCGGCTGCTGTCGGCTTCTATGGCCACTTGACAAATCCTCTCATTGTCCGCTACGAGCGTCCTCGGTCCAACCTTCTTTTCTGGTTGCTGCTCTCTCCTATACTACTGTCAGCACGCCGCATAGGTAGCTGCACGATTTTGGCAGAAGTTCTTTGCGATCAAGCGATTTTCTGGCGGTGGCCCTATGAGATGGCTTGTCGATAAACGAGGAGCGCGTTATCCCTCCGCCCTCTCGTTCTTTCTCGCTATCTATATCTATATATCTATATTTATATATAAATATATA
>JBCFXI010001952.1:0-34463 GCA_038496175.1 Ampulex compressa | reverse complement strand
TATATACATCCATATACACAGTTCGGATATAATCGCAGCGATGTTGCACCAAATAAAACGTAACAGGAGCAAGAACCGATTCGTAGATACACGGCGTACGGTTACAAGCGCGGCGGCCCTCGTCCGACGTACATTTCAGTAGTCAAGCACAATGCATTTCCCGCCACTCGTTAGACATCGAATGAAAAAGCCATTGCAGAGCGACGTACTCTTCCCCGATCACCGGCGAATCTAGGACTTTCAATCGGAGGTAAGCGACCGTCTCGTTTCCATGAATTTGAGTGGCACTCCCAGCCACAGGTTGGCGCTATATTTCAACGGGAATCGATCCCTTATTTTCCGACGCACGTCCCCCGCTCGAAGGACTTTTCACAGCCCCTGGATCGATGGCTCATCGACGCGGGACCTCGGCCGCGAGGAGTGTGGGGGGTGAGGAAAGGGAGCGAGAAAGAACTCTAAACTCTCCGCGGACCTTCCGTCTTACCTCCTTCGCCTTAAGCTTTTTCTCATCCACGGTGCTCGACCCAATTTTCAGTGCCGCTAAGCGCAACGGCAAAACCACCGACCGGCCTCTGGCCTCGCTTAGCCCTTTGCGCGAAGCCCGTGTGCGCGGTCACACGCACGTCGAGCCTTATTCCCGGTGCATTGTGCCACACCAGCGAGTACCGTGTTACGTAAAGTATCGCGTAACCGGTAGACAAATCCGGAGGAGTTTGACCCGAAAAGGAATATAAAGGGTGCTCGAGCTGCCGGGGAATTTTGACCCGGCGGATTTTTCAATCCTACCATCTTGGACGGTTCGAAAGTGGAATGCCGGGAATAAGGCAGAGCCTGGGTTACGACTGTAATTACCTTATCGCTGGCATTAAAGCCCTTCGCCCCGCTCTAATGAAACTACGTATATAAAGGGGCGTAGTTTCCAGGGCGGATGATAATCGCGTTACGTTTCTGTCAGACACTTGGATATCTTGAGGGTACGGTTGATCCCCGCTTCATTAGAAATTTAAAACGGATTACCTTCCCCGAATTTCGCAACAATTTCCCAGCTTATCCGGCGTCGCAGGTCGGCCGCGCGAGAAGCGTCGGTGGGCGCGTAGCTCGTCAACCGAGTGGCCCCTGCACTTTCTGGTTTGGGTAAAAGGCACGAAGCGTGCTTCTAAATTCGACGATTAAGCGCGCCCTCCTGCTCCCTTTCTCTCTCTCTCTCTTCCTCTCTCTCTCTCTCTCTCTCTCCTTCTTTCTCCTTGGATGTCCAGCAGTGCGGTGCACCCATGCGGCCGACTTATGGGCCGACCACACGTAGGAGTGCATCGACGTAGCTGGTGTGTCCTGGAAGGTAACCTACATACGCGATGCCTCCAATATCCGCGCGGGAACCGTATTAAGGTAGGTGCAATGTCGGAAATTTGAGGCGAACCGACCAGCCTCTCTCCCGAACCCACCTAGCGGTCTACCCGCATGGATACGACTCGTGGGCTCGTTCGAACTTGAATAATTCCCTGCCGTTCGAGGCTGGTCAGAATTTAAGGACCGCGCCGGTCCAAGCAGGATACCCCACGCGCTCTGCGAGAAATTATCCCCGACGCGGGTGTCGTTGGAAATTCCGAAAATCGCCTCGCCGCCGAGGAATCGCGTTGTTAGCCCGAAACTCGCTGCCGCAACGACACAGGACCGAGAGGTAAGCATAATTAAGCGAGACCACGGTTTACCGACTTCGATGTCGGCTGGATAATTTCGCGCGCTGAATCGTCGGGAGGATCGAAACGATCGTCGTTTCATCGACGATTCGCGGGGATGAAGGTTTGGAGGAAAGGCGTAGAGCCGCTGGAGGGGTTTGGCGGAAGCGCTGAGGTTCGATCGTCGATGGAAGCGAGAGGATTGTACTCGATGCGTACCGTTTGAGCTATCAAAAGTTGCTCTTCTTTCCTCCGAGCTGCGCGTGCGAGTAACGACATAGCCGAGTCGTCGAAGGACGACCATTCTTCCTCGTTAATTAAAACTTTTATCAGAAGTACGTTCCTCGAGGAGATTTCATCTTCGTATACCATCCTTTCGTAACTTGGACGTTTAGCGGATATTCCAGCTTGCTTTATTTGAGCATGCTAACCTGTTCCTACCGATCATCCTTCATCCCGAACAATATGGTATTTGTGTGCGAAATACAATTGGCTTTCAAATGTTGTCTTATTTAGGCAAGCGTGGGTAAAAAAACAGTGATGCGTGGCAAATTAATTTCTCCTCTCCAAACGAAGCTCGCTATAAAATCACATCGCAATGTCGAGAGGCGTTCCCTTCGAACGATGGTACCGGACCAAGATAAATACGTAATTGCCTCGAGAAATACCGGAAGATCTCGCGCCCGCCCTTACGCCGGTTTGACTTTTACGAGAGAATTCCCCAACGAAATATGAAGTTTATTAGGCAAAGCATCGAAGTACGGCCGATCCCGATGGCCGTTTCCGCCGATCGTAGCCCGCAGCATCGCGCGGCGCATAAAATATTTATGTAGGCACGGCCACCGCGCCGCGGCGAAATTTGAAATTTTACTATCAGCCCCGAGGTTCCTGCGCCGTATCTGCATTCTGACAGGTGCTACACCAGGCCCGGGATGCCCACGACAAAATTCATATGTAACAGTGATGTAATAACAATAACAATAACAAGGACGACGGTTACGGCGATGATATTTGTAGAAGAGTGCACGTTTAATTGAGAATACGGACGTTTTGATTAGAAGTTGATGAAACACTAACAAGGCTGGTAAGAAGTAGGAAATCGACCAGAAGTGAAAGTAAGTTGAACGTGGGAAATAATCAAAGACACTCTGAATAAAGTACTACGAGCATATAATCCTAGTATAAATAAGTTTTATTATATTTCATACAGACATCTAGCTTATCTCTGACATCGCTCAGGACTCCTTAGTGGCGTTTGTCTGTGTAATTCGGCGTTACAACGTAACCTTTGACATGTCCTCGATCTTCGCAACCCCTCGTTAACACGCGCCATTCCTCCTTCTTAGGCCACGCAGCTCGGCCCCCACATCGTGACTCCTGTTCATATTTCAATCGCACGGCCAGTTCGTTGGAGAACGAGCCAATATTCGTACCCCGGTAATCGGATCGCTGGCTTTACCGCCATATCGGCTGCATAATCGTTACGCATTACACGAGGTTACGGCGCGTTATAAGCGTTATGGGTATCGTTTCGGCGCGGTAATCGGCCAGATCGAAATTGCGCTCGATGCCCGCCTGATTCATGCGCCCCAGCATCGTACAACGAGACGAGGGCTAATCGAGTTCTCGCGAAATTAATTCCCTGGCCGACACGGGCCCGGATTTTATACTTCATTCTCCACGATACGCAACGACCAGGATAAATGTCCTCGACTCGGCGATGCCGGATTTTCCTTCGGCCAGCCGCTTTTTCGACGTCGCCTTCTAATGTTAATTAGCCTAAGAGCCACTGGCGAAAAGGAGACCCCGCGCCAGCGGATCGATGGTGTGCCTACGGAAAACTTCGGAGGATGAAGGAGATTCCACGCTGAATATAGCGTTCGAGAAACTGAACCTCGGTTCTGGATTATTTACTTGGATCCTCGAGTTGGATTAAATCACTTGTTTGTATCTTTGCGATCTCGTTCTTGGAAACGATCGATGGGTCTCGTGGATCTGGAATCTAATATCTGAGATTTTTTTCAAGAATTTTTTAAAGACTTTTTTTAATGATTTTTTGTATTGTATTGTGGATGAATATACTCAAGGTTTTATATTGGTTTGTATGGGAATTATGGTACTAAATTCATTGACTATGGGTAAACTTGGAACCTGGATCTGGTAGCCGAAGATCCGAGCTTCTGTACACCACGCTACCGTAGCCCATCAAATATCTTGATTGGAGTTCGGAGGTGAACTTGGCAAAGCAATCGAATTCCAGAGATCGCAGGGGCAAAGGACGCTAAGGAACTTTGTCAAACAAATTATCAGAAATCTGTTAATCCCTTTCAGAGAGGGAACGCTTTGCCGCCGTCCTTCACGTTTCACTTCGTTTTGGCGTGACGTGCAGCCGTAAAGGTTATAAAAGCCTGGCTGGTTTCCTGTACTTTACGAGGGCCTGGCAAGTAGGTTAATCAATTTGTAAGCTCGATGGGCGATATTCGAGTCATTAACGATGAGGGGGAAATTCACTCGAAATTTACTCGTCCGCGCGTGTCCCGAACGAGTGAGTTTCGAATGCATTCCGGGCGACGCCATGCGACAGAGCGTTGCCCGACTTCGTTGAGAAATTTTGGAATTTGCTGACCACTTGGTGGCCAAATTTGTGTATATGCGAGCACACACGGGGACGTGTAAAACTAAACGCGGCCGTCTACGCGCGACAGGATTTCGTACCTAAAAAAGCATCGCCAGCGGCAGGAGAGCGCTCACAAAGCGAGCGCTACAGCTTAATCCCGCATTACTAGCCTCGCAATGGCCGCTCTTGCGTGCATTTTAATAAAAACTCTGTTTTTACATTACAAAGGACGGTGCAAACATTGGAAATTACCAAGTCTAATTAATAATGCCCGTCTTTGTACTACTTTTATCGTTACCATATATCAGCGAAGACCTTTAATGTCGAAGTCGCGGGTTAAAAGAGGGGACCTTATTATATTTTAAAACGTCGGTTGAACTACAATGAATTATGAAAAAAAATATCAAATTTATGGGTTCGCTGAATTTTATAGAGACTTTTAAAACTAGCTCGGGGATTAAAAATGAAAATGCGGGAGGAAATTATAAATGACTTCAGATAGGATGACTGTACGCTTTACTTAAATCGCGACGTTCTTGAATTTTTCAACGAGGCAAACAAGCGCGACGGTTGAAAATAATCTCGTTTCAATTTCAAATATGGACGCCCCTGTTCATTTAAAATTTCTGGCAAGATCGATCCACGCGACGATGAGCCGCGGACCAGACTCGGTCGTTATGCTCTTTAAATAAACAAAAAATACACTTCGCTCGCGTATGTCCGACAGCTCGCTTTATTCGTATCGTTTACGCGTCGATTATAAAACCCTTCGATCATTCAAATATTTTAAACGATTCGTCGGCTACATTTCCAGAGCCTACGGTACGGTTACCGCATTTTCAGAGGTATTCCTGCAAGTGCGCTTTCAAACAAAAACAAAATCTTGCACTACTCACGCATCAGCGTATCATCGAATAACAAAGTTTCCAAGTTTTCCCACCTTCTAATCCATGCTTTAATTAAAAATTCTGTGTCATACGCTCATATAATTATCAAAGTTGTAATCAAAGGCCGTTTCTTTGGACTACTAAAATTATGCTTAGATCCTTCATTCATCAAAATACGTACAACTCGTAGGTTATAACCGTCAAAGTTTCTAGAGTGGAAAAAACCCAAAGAAACGCATCTTTTCCACGCGTCACTTCCACGGAAAATTTTTTTTTAAATTAATTTCGAGCACCAACTACTAAGTTCACATAGCCTAGGACTGTTTATAACTAAACCTACCAAAGTGACCGAAATTACCAAAACTCGCTGTACTTCCTACGCATGCATTTTTCAAAATTTTCCACGATTCTACCGCGAACTCCGAATCGTTCTATCGATCCATCGACATCTCTTCTCGATACCCTCTATCTTCAAGAATACACGCGACATACTCCAACACGTCCAGCAAGCGGCATGTAGATTTAGCCTTAAAACACTCCCCGCACCAGCAGGGCTACGGTGCAGAAGAAGTTCCTCGAGCGCGAAAAAAATCGCGCGAGATCGTTGAAAATAAGCTTGGCAGGGTATCGCTGAAATTCCTCCTCGAAATTTCACGGTCGATCCCTCGCCTAAGGGCGGAGAACCGAGGAAGTCGTATCCAACGGTTGCTCGTATCGTTCGCATTACAAAGCGGCGCCGCGACTTAACGCGTCGGTTCCGCGGGCGGCGTTAATCAATTCGGGAACTCGATCGACGGTCTTCGAATTACTAATGATCCCCCCCACTCCTCCTCCTCCTTCCAGATTCGGTGCCTCGCTCGCGGATCGGGGCCAATCGGGTTCTCAACGAAATTAATTCCCTCGCCTGGCGCGAGCGCTCCCCCCCCCTCCCCTCTCACACCGCCCTCCCTCATTACGGAAGCGCCCCTATGGCCCTTCGTCGAGATTCTGAAAGCTGTCGGATGGGTCCTGGGACAATCTCCATTGATACCTGAGGGAGAGGATGAAATACGCGCGAGGAGGACCCCGAGGATCGAGACGAGAGAGCGGAGAAAGAGCGCGCGAGACAGAGAATGAGAGAGAGAGAGAGAGAGATAGAGGAAGAGGAAGTAAAGGGGCAAAGGCGTGGCGGGGACAGGAAGAGGAGAGACAGTATTGGTTGAGGGATCAGGTGAGAAGGGGGTGGTATGGGGGTCAGGGAGAAATATGGTCGCGCACTCTGCATGGGCCGACGATGGGGTCGTGCAAGAAAGGGGTGGTGGACGGAGGGCCGAATGTTGGCGGGCAAAAGAAAGGGAGGAGGAGGGTGGGAAGGAGGAAAAGTGGAAAGAGAGAGGGAAAGAGGGACGAAGGAGGAGGAGGAGGAGGAGAGAGAGAGGAACAGAGACTGCGTGGCGAAGGGTTGGCAGGGGAGGGGCGCGCGGGGGTGAGGCCGAACGAGAGAGAGAGGTCGGTTTGGCGAGCTCAGTTACGCCGCGCCCCTTGCGAAGAGCGCTGCGACTCACGAGTGAGATTACGGTGTCTTCGCTGTCCGAAAGGGTTTTTGCCAGCTCCGCCGCGTGCCAGTTATGCCGTCCTTCCTCGAGGTGCCGCGCTCCTCCTCGCCCTGAGCCTGCCTCGCGCTTGAACCGTGCCCGATTCCTCCTTCCTCCCCGGGATACGAACGATCGAGGGCTCGCGTCGCGGTTAAATCGCGGAGAACCGGGACGATAGGTGCGGCGAAACGATACGCGCCGGAGGGAGGGCCACGTTTCAAGTGTACAGTGAAAGAGGGGACGAATTGGATTAGGATACGGGCCTGTCGCGAGGAAGTATGAGGAGGTATGAGGAGGTACGAGGAAGTGGCTCGGCCGATGATTAGCCGAGGTGCGAGAAGAAGGGACCTGTGATCGAGGGCTGGAGGAAAAATTGCTCGATCCCTCGGTAAGAAATCGGTGTCCCTCGAACTGCCATTCCGTCTTTCGAGAAGCTTGCCAATGGAATGTTTCGCGCGGCCTTGGGCCGAGGATCGGCGCTGATCGGCGCGTCGGGTCGAACTCGAGGTTCGAATCGAGAGAGTGTCGAGTACCTGGATTTTAAGGAGGAGACATGAAGCAGATACGGATGATCGACTGGTCGTAAGGTGTTCCCTGCTCTCGGATCTCCGGAGGGAGCTCCAAGGTGGAGGCTCGAGGTCCTCCGTGGGAGAAAAACTGCTCTGCTATGGACGAAGTGGAACCGGGAGCGGCGATCCTCGTACCTTGAGACCATCCATCAAAGGTAAACAGCCGCCTCGCGTTTAGCAAGCTCGATCAAACGGTCCGCATCCTCTACCATTTAATTACCTTGCGCCAGGCCGCGAGCGGGAGATGATAAAACTCGGGGGAAACTTCGACGACTCGGTGAATAAATCATAGCGCTCCTAGGCACGGTTCCTGGAAATCTTGGGCGGATGGAAATCACACCGAACGGGGGCAAATCCTGGGCGCGGACTTCTCGATGTTAGGTGCGCGTATTGATAGAGCGTTCTTTGATATCGAAACTACCAGCGATCGTATAGACGTGTTTACGTGGGCCGAATGCGTAAGAGAAAACGAAGACGATGGATAAATGTAAACAGATTAACGGATCGATGATAATCGATCGAAGAATGCTCCACTGAAAATTGTATAATTTTTCAAATAAAATTCCGATAGCTTTCGTGTTCATTATCCATGTGTAATCGTATCGAATACGAGAACCGTGTTATTCGCCTTGTATACTCCGATAGAGAGACTATTTACGAGCGTGTTTTTTTTTCCTCGATCGCTACGTGTGCGGTCAATTAGATCTGGAAACAGCCATCGTCGTTTATGGAAGCAGCGGTGTGGGTCGTTCGAAAGGTTTTCCGCGATATAAGTTTCCGAAGCATTCAAACCGAAAGTTCGGCTCTCGCGAAGGCCGGGTCTGTTCTTTGCTTAAAAGTTAAGCAACTACTGGATATTTTCCATTTTTGAAAGTCGAGGTACATTGGCCATTCCGGAATATGCGAAGGTTCGCAGTCGCCATTTGGGGAATATACCGCGAGTAGGTGGAATAGAATAAAACCGAGAATTTCGAGGGGCTTTTAAGAAACCGCGCGGTAATGTCGAGAATGTGGTTGGACGGGTCATTTTCTGAGCTACGAAAATACACGGATCCCTCTGCGGATGGTAGGTCGGGCCAAAAGTCTCGTCAAAACTTACACGACGATCTTTCGCGTTAAACCGCGCGCGATGATCCAACGAGAAAACCTTTTTTGCCGATGGTGCTTCGAGTTTGAAACCGCGTCGAAGATACGCAACTCGACGGTGCCTCGCTTTGGATCATGCGAACCGTCGAATTCGAAATTCATCGATGTCCGACTGCGGGGACTGAAATTGCGTAAAAAATAACACGGCAGGTCGATCAAATTTAAAACATTTTACCTATTCGACCGTGGATTTTTTTTATCGACGGTTCACCAAGGTTATAGGTCCATCGAAAATCGCACGGCGCGCAGTAAAGCATCCAAACGATAAAACCAATCGACGTAGGCTAGCCAGATCCAAAGTTGCGTGAAAAATAATACGAGGAATTTTTTTTTTTTTGCGAAATGATCGGTGCTTTGAAACTCGAAACTCTTGTACCCGATTGCGGGCTTCGAATAAAAAATTATATGTCGATTGCATGGGTTGTGTCATCGACAAAACGATCAAATTAGGAATTCGTTGACAAGGAAAATTCTTAAAGCTTTACGTCGAAATCTTGTCAAAGGTAATAAGACCGTACAAAGTGCGTAGGGAGTAAGGGTGACGTTTTCACGCATCAAGCCATGCAAACGTTTTTCAAAATTGCGTAGAATATAATAGCAATGTTTTATCCGCAAAACCATTCGTGATATCAGACCTTCGATCGGCAACTCGTCACCACTGGGCTCTCGTCAAAAATAACACATTTCCTCGCGATCAAAGTGGAACGTGAAAATGTTCAAAATGGACAATTCTCCAACCAACGATATACCGAATTTCACATCGTATTAGATATAAGGCGATATTCTTAGAAACGAAACCATGCAAACGCCGGTCTCTAATATCTTTCAGTGCTGCGTTTCCAAGTCCAAAGTTACGTACAAGATATCAGGTCAGTCTCATCCCCAAATCGATCCACCGCACCGCACCAGGAATCTTTCGATCCACAATCCTTCAACGTTAAACACTCTTAAAAAAGAACATAAAATTTCCACACGATCAAAGTGGAACGCGAAAACTTTCCAAAAATTGAAAATCTCCTTCGGTTCCCAAACGTCGAAAATTCTCCAGCCAACCGCGCAACCGATCGTATTGCATATGACGCGACATTCTCAAAAACGAAACCATCCAAACGCTCTATCTTTCAGTCCTGCGTTCCCAAGTTCGAAGTTGCGTACAAGATAATAGGCCGCTCATCTACGAATCGATCCACCGTACCGCACCAGGAATCTTTCGATCCACAATCCTTCAACGTTAAACACTCTAAAAAATAACATAAAATTTCCACGCGATCAAAATGGAACGCGGAAACTTTCCAAAAACTGAAAATCTTCAGTTCCCAAACATCGAAAATTCTCAGTCAACCGCGCATCCAATTCTGCATCGTACTGCACATAACGCGGCATTCTGAAAAACGAAACCATCCAAACGCTCTATCTTTCAGTGCCGCGTTCCGAAGTCCGAAGTTGCGTAGAAGATAATAGGCCGCTCATCCGCGAATCGATCCAAGCCATCCTTCCGCGGGCGTTTCGCCACGTTGAACTCTCGTCAGGGGCAAGACGGGAGCCCCGCGAGTCGCGGCTTCCACGCGATCGAACCGCGAATACGTCTCCCGATCGTTTGGCCGTGCCTCCGGTATGTAAGAACGGAGGAAATCGCGGCGGAAACTCGAACGAGCTTTTAACCATCTGGGCGGAAACGTCAAGACTGTATCCGGTTGCTCGGCTCTCTGCCGCCCCGCCGAACTTCCTCGATTTCGGCGAGCGGCCGGGCGCACGTCGAACTTTTAAAAGTCGGGCGTAGCTCAAGTTTGAGGAGAACTCTCCGGAGGAGAATCGCAATGTGGGGATTACCGCGGATCTGTGTAGACCAGTGGTTCTTAACCCTTTCGACGAGACACCCCGGATGATCATAAATCCGACCAGCTATAATTGCATTGCGCCCCATTGGCGATCCGATAATTTCTAAGAACCGTGTTTAAGTGCGAGGAAAATTCTTTTTACGGATGAGAATTCTTGTGCGCCTTATGTAAAGGAGAGAATATTTGTTAAGTAAATATCGTGGATGTATGTAGACCGGTGGTTCTTAATCTTTTCGACGAGACACTCTGGGTGATCATAAATCCGACCAGCTATAATTGCATTGCGCCTCAATGGCGATGCAATAATTTCCAAGAGCCACGTTTAAATGATGATAAGGGCAATTTTTCTTTTACGGTGAACATCGTTACTGTGCATACATGATCGGTGTCGTTCACGCTTCTGCTCGAGGGTTAAGGCGTTTGAAGTTGTGTCAAAGTGTCGCCGATCGTTTTGAGGCGTTACTCGGGGTTTGAGTGTCCTCGCGATTACCGAATCGAGGATCAACCCATTTCGCCTCAATTATGGATCTGACTCCTGGTGCATAACGTGGACCAAAGTGCAGTGCTGCAGGTCCCGACTCGTAGCGCATGACCTGGACGAAAATGCACCGCTACGAATCGATGATTCGTCTGGAACCCGTGCAGTTTCAAGTCGTATTTTAATTTAATATCGATAGACTCTAATCGTATCCTTCTTATAGAAATCAAAGCTCGTAATGTACCCACGTGTCGATCGACTCGAATATATGTCCGCATGGAGGTTTAATCGAATCTCAGAGTTTGTCCATATATAATTCGTGTAATAAGGAAGATCAGAAGCCTCAAGAAATAATCGCGAAGCTCCACATTTTTTGGCAAAACTTTTTTAAACGTCGAAGACGGATAACGTAATACTTAGAGGATAAAAACGTGAACGAGCAGGAATCGTTAGACAGAATACGCTCGATAGCCAAAGAGGCTAAAGCAATTTCCGCTCGTCGGCTGTTTTGGAAGAATCAGAGGCGGCACGTAGCCGCGTTTCCGCAAGCTTCGCTCATCTTCAAAACACGGGAGAAGATGGTAGCCGATGAAAAAGGGTAATCCGTTTCGAGATCGACGATCCGTGGCTAATGTTCCGCGGTTGCGCTCCAACTTGAAAAAGCAAGGTGCCCGTGGCTAATTTATCATGGCCGCGGTGAAAGATGAGCGTTAAACTCGGGAAAGTCGTTCGGCTATCGCAGTCAAGTGGCGGGAAATGGCGACGATAATTTGGAGGAAATCACGGCGCAGATGACTGGCCTTTTACGAACCGCCTAAACCTCTTTAACGCTAAACCCACCAAGGCGGTCGAAACGATCGATCAGTGCTTTCTTAGAAAAATCGCTGCACTTCGTAGAGAAGCGTTTTTTTTAATATTTTTCATAGTTTTCCCGCAGAGTATGAATCACTCTATCGATCTGTCGCCTCCTCTTCTCAGTCCTCCTTTTCTTTAAGCATATATGTGCTATACATAAATAAGTCTAGAGCTAGAGAATAATAAGAGCTAGTGGTGCAGTGGATAGAGGCTCGGACTGCCACGCGGATCAATCACCTCTGGTTTTTCTATATGGTATATATACCGTAGCTCTGGTCATTCAAAACCCACATAAACTTTAGGTCAGTTAAACCTTAAACCTTAAACAGTAGGTCCTAGGCCAACCGACCTTAACTAGCAGTAGGTGTCGAAAAATGAATTAAAAACAAAAAGTGACTGGTAAGTTGTAAATTACAAACCTATTACAGCGACTGCTCCATCGATATCCACCACGGAGATTAAAGAAAAATACGGAGGTTGCTACGAGCAATTTGTCATAATCCAGGTGGAAATCGCGAACCTCGATCGACCCTCGATACCTCGGGATTAACGAGGTTGGAATGGCGGGGATAATTCGGAAAAAATCGCGAGATCGCATCGAGCTTACGTCGGCAATCAAATCGCGGTAAACCGTCCAGATTCTAAACCTATTAAGGTCGCGCCTTTTTGCCCCCGACCTTTCATTTTCCCCGCGACGAACAGGCCCGTCGCATTTCCGATGGAAGGGAGGATACGCGGCCGTTGTTAAAATCCGGCAGGCCTTCCGGCCTTTGTCGGAGGATCGGATGATTAATCGCGCGTGCTCGGTTCTTCCTTAACGTACGTACGGAACCGCAGGTTCCTACGAATTGTATAGGGCAGAATCATGTACCGGGTGTCCCGGTGAAAAGTATGCGCACTTTGAACGACGGCGCCTCGTGTGCGCGGTTATCCAAAAAAGAGTTTTACAAGGGTGGGCCATTTAGAAGTTTGTTTTTAAAAACACTGTAAAATGAGTCTACGTCGATATTTAAAACAAATGGTGCTGGCATCTGGCACTGCTAAGTGGTACTATAGGAATTAGGAGTCTTTCTCGAACAGATGGAATCGCGAAAATCGCTAAGCATATCGATTATTGAATATCGTCTCCTTGTAATTATTTCCCAAACTCTCTTTATACCACAGTTATATTTTCTATATTCCAGTTAATTCTATATTCCACTTAAGAATAAATTACTTCTCGTCCTAGCTCAGTCCTCTTTCAGCCATTATTTCAATCGGTCGCGCCTCAAAAGGATAAAACGGGTTTGGCGGTTGTTAACCGTGAAGAGCAGTGTACATTTTTTGGGACGTACCGTGCATACATTTTGGCGGTTGGAAATTCGTCAACGTCTGAAATTCGAGCGAAGGGCCGAGGTGAGTGATGGACGTTGGTCAGGCCTCGTCCCGCCGCTTTGTTTCTCCGCCGTCGTTCGGTGCCTTTCGCAAAATTCACCAGCGTCACGAAACCACCGCGATTGACGTCCCTCGGACTTAGTTGCCGGCCACCGCTTCTCCAACGTCTTTGGGCACTCTCGAAATTTAACTTCCACCCCGAAACTACCGGAATCGATGTTGGTTAGACTCCGGAGAATTTGGAACAACCGTAACAGGATTCGACGGAACTTTTAGAAATTGTTTTTGGTTAAGCGGTTTTGCCTTTGGAGAGTTTCCGCTATCAAAGCTTTCGAATCTACTTCGCGAGGATTTTGTAATGGAGGATGATTTGTTTCAAAGCCAGCAAACGAGATGTTAAAGTATTCTTACAGAGTATTCGGGGACTTTTCATTAATACTATTCCTACCAGGACCGGTCAGTATTTCTTTTGAAAAATTGTAGAATTTTCAGACGCGTTCACTTCTGAGATTCTTCGTGATTTTCTTGGAGCGTAAGGATCGATAAATAAATGTATCGACATCTTTTCTTCGCTCCCTTTTTCTCTAAGGATATATTTAGTAAATTTAAACGTGTCTGGAAAATAGTTGGTAGAAATAGTGTTAATAGTCTGGTACATATATTCTGGACGGTATAATTCTCGCTATTACTCATCCTAATACGAGATACGGAGAGAAACAGATTTGATTAAGAACTTGGCAAAGATGTATCGCTCGAAAGTAGAGTAAGAAGATCGAGATTCGTCAATGCGAGAAGAGCGTCGATTTACAAAGGCAAGAGCGGATTCGTCTCTCCTTTCCAGGACAAACGAGGCGTGTGACTTTTGCGTAGGTCTGATCGTCGGATGATTTGTTCGGCCATCCTGATCGCGTGCTACGCTTTATCGAGCTATGAACAGCCATCACGCGGCTATATTTCAAGATCAGCCTCGGGTTTCATGGCGAACATCGTCCTCCCGCTGTTTGCTCGCCTCTCCTATCGAGATCCGCTTTGAGTGTATTTATTATATACACGCTGTGTCGAGTGTATCGGCGCATGCACGGCGAGGTAAGTGGATTAGAAGTAATAGGCAGGTCGAATAATTACGGTGCTAATAGCCTCCAAGCAGCGGCTATTTCGTGATTGAACGGATAAAAATAAACGCGTAAACGCACGAATTCCCCGAGGCGCGCCCAGCGGATGGAATTCCATTCGTCATCCATCCATTTTCTATATGACGTTTTATCGCCCTTCTGGCGCCCCGGGAGGCTCTATACTTAATTAATAAATCCTGACCGAAATAGTTGCGAAACGTCCAGAAACATTCGAACGAGAAATATTATTTCTGCGTGCTGACGTATCGTACGAGGAGAATCAGCTGAAATTCATTGCTATGGATTTTCGTGGAGTGGACACGGTTAAGATATCTTTCTTATCGGCTTCTAATAGCAAAGTAGGATAGCTATTTCCGAATCGTGTGTTAAAAGAAATCCGAGGAATGCGCTCAGAAGCGGAATTACCGCTCGTTGCAGCCGAACATCGCGTGTTCGTTTCGCGATGCTCCGCTGAAATTCCTGGACCGCGATCCTAACGATAGCATTAATTCCGAAAGTTCTTTCGATTCCGACCGCCGGAAAAATGCCATTGAATAGTTTAAATACGTGGCCTCAGGGAGCAGCTGTTCCAAGATAAGACGGATTTAATGGTAAAAGAGAAAAGAACCAATAGGATGTTCGTGCGACGTTTTGGCTTCATTATAAACCCCCTTGCAATACATTACAAAATCGTATTACTCGTCTTGACACGGATTAATTAATATATCACGACTAATTGAAATCTCTGCGATTTTGTAGCTATTAACGTACTCTTATGATTACTATAGACTTTATAATATACCCGAAAAGCTCTCACTGTGAAAACAAAATGTCTTACGAACATCAAACCTTTTTTTTCCTTTTATCAATAAACCCATCCCACTTTGGAAAAGTTCCACTCGAAGGCCACGTATTTAAACTATATATTCATCCGAGCAGGAGGATATCTACGAGTCATGATGTCTTAAAATTCCATTAAGGCATTTCTAACCGAAGTAGGAGGAGAGGAAGGAGGAGGAGGAGGAGGAGGGGGACACATGGATCGGTTGATACTTTGGCATGCACGTCTGGCGAGGCGCGGCCTATCGAGGGTTAAATCGAGCATCGAGTCGCGAGAAGGAGACATCAAACTGTCCTCAGAAGGGATAGAGAGGGTGCGGACCAACCCGACGTTTGCCAACTAAAATGCGACCCTAATTGACCCTGTTCTCGCTCCCCGCGCGTCCTCCCTGCGCCGTTTTCGCAATTTTCTCGCCTCTCGATTCTCGAATCACGATTTAGCCCCTGACCGCGTAATAAGCGGATTTACGGCGGTGTCCCGCGGATTAATAATCGTCGCGGCATCGTCATTTTTATCTCCGCCTTACCGGGTAAGAATTTAGCCGCCTCGACCGATAAGCGTTCGGCCAGAGCCTTAATTTTACCGAGGGCGTTTTTCTAATTAAAGCCCCTTGTCCGTAAAGATATCTCCTTTTGCATTAAACGACTGGCCCGAAAATGGGGCTTTTCTGCTTTTAAGAAAGCTCTTTTACGGTCGAAGTAGTAATAAAGATTAACGGGCCTTCTAAGCCGCATTTATGGCCGGGGGAAAATGAATATTTAATAGATACAAATCTACGTTAAGTTTCAAATAAACGGCGCAGCTGCAGCGCAGCGTTTGCCGCCGTACACGTAGCTTCTATTAACAATGCAAATGGCCCAGAGAAAGAAGCTGAGAAATATAATATCGAGTGATTTATCTAAAAGCGTACCGAGCGTCAGGCACAATAACCACGACGAATAACGCGAAATCACTTTTACCTCCTTTTATTTCTACAACTTCTTATAAAGAATTCTATACGAGGGTACGTAGATAAATAAAAAACCAGGTCAAAAATGAGCCTCGAATATATCTTCACGTCGCATAAGAGACTCGAAAATCTATTCCATACTTTACAATCCCTCAACACCAACCAACCGCACATATCCTCTTTATCAAAACACGATTACTGGATTCTTGAAGAGAACAACGAAAAAATTCACTTCAACCGGTCCAACGATTCCAATCTTAAAGCACGAAGGAAACACGCGCGAGTCCATCCGCGTAGCCGAGGGCCTTAATACCAGAGCGCGCTAACGCTTTCCCAGAGCTGAAAGGTCTAAAAGCGTCCACGTTTCCTCGCTGTATCGGATCGAGCGTCAAAAAAGTCGGTCGTGCTCCACGCGATTACGTCCGCGTACGCCGGAATGATGACGCAATTTATGGCACCGGGAGCGTAGGCGCGCTCGACTCTCTGACCCGATTCGATCCGCATCCCCGTTTAATCCCTCCCAGATAGGTACGTACGATTAGACGATTCCGCGTAACCGTAGAACCGTTCCGCAGTTCGGCCTCCTGGTCCAGCACCAGCCCCTCATCCCTCCTCCCCGCCTCAATCTACCCCCCTTCTTCGCCGCCCCTCTCCGGCCGACTTCCTGGCCGCAGAGCGTAATGGAGCCGAACATCGGCCTCCGCGCAGCTCGAGCTCGAATACTTCCCTGGCTTATGAGCTTTTCGGCGCGCTGGATCGACGCGAGCGCGGATTTGGCGCGGAGGGCAGCGCCTGTACGTGTAGCCGCATCGATCCTCGGTGGTCGAATATCGTAATCCGCGAAGTAACTGCCGGATGCGGCTGTCCGGTCAGGGTGTCGGCTGGGCCGATGGGAGTATATTCGAACGCTGGACGTTGGTCGGGAGGACCAGAGTGTCGCGATGTGGTTCGTGGTTTTTTGGGGAGGTTGTTTGGTTTCTTTTTTTTTTTTTTTTTCTATACTTTTGGTTATAGCGTGCTTTTTAGAGCGGATCGTGTTGGAGCTGGGGTGGAGGGTTGGGGAGAAGAAGGAGAGATGTGTATTTGAACGGTGGATTGGGATGGCCATATGGCGATGTGGTTCGTGGTTTTTGGGGAGGTTGTTTGGTTTCTTTTTTTTTATACTTTTGGTTATAGCGTGCTTTTTAGAGCGGATCGTGTTGGGGCTGGGGTGGAGGGTTGGGGAGAAGAAGGAGAGATGTGTATTTGAACGGTGGATTGGGGTGGTCATATGGCGATGTTGTTCGCGGTTTTTTGATAGGCTGGATTCTTCTTTCGATAGCTTTGGGTATACTTGGTTGTTTTTTTAAACAGGGATTGTATTACACGTTATAGAGTTTGATTAAAGGAAGTTCGTTCTGTATCGTTCTGTATATATATCTGTAAGGGCGGACGTATCTATCCGTTGTTACTGTCGCAGCCAGCGATATATTAATATAATCTATTATAATTAAAGCGTATAATATATGCTCGCATTCATAACTGTATTATCACATTCCTCGGGGAATATCAATATTCGCAGGGGGATTAACATAAAGGACACTGTGGAGGCAAATATTTGTGTTTGCGAAAATAGCGCGCATGACGATTCGAGGAGGAAACGAGGGGTTCGTTTCGTTCGATCGCATCTAAGGGACGATCTTAATTTACACGAAGCGTCGGTCGTGGTATCGATGTCTCTGAGGCGACACTTTAGGATACCGTGAACAGCGTAAACCACAGATACATAGATCCAATGTTGTATTACATGGAAAGCCGACGGAGGACTAAGGTCGAGGTGTTTCCTTTGGTATACGGCGCGCTGGATAAGCAATGGGTACATATGTACGTCTAAACAATATTGCTTGGCACATACGTAACGGTATATGGAAAACCGAGGGAGTGTATATTCCGGTCATTGATAGCCCAGCAGTGCTACGTTAATTGTATAATTCCCGTTTACTCGTGATTAATTAAACTCCGGCATCGAGCGCACTTCCAAATGCCACTTCTTGTATTCTTCAAGCATTTGAACGATCGACTTTCCATAAACTCACGTCTCACGTATCGCCCAACGTAATCGAATGCATCTCCTCTTCTTCCCCACATCCGTACTTTTCTCACGATCATTCAAGTATTCCAAGCATGCTTAGAAATTAAAGCGGTGAGAACTGACTAGTACATCAATAGTACTGTAGACAGTACAATAGAATCAACAGTACTGACTAGAGTAGCTCCTAAGTATATTTTTCGAAAAACATTTTCAGCCAGCTAGTATTCCTCGTGGCTTCACTCTATCCAGTAATTGCTTTACATTGCATAATACGTAATATCCCTGATACTTCTCGTCGCGCAAATCTCAAGTACCCGGCACGATCGTCCACTTAAGCAGCGGGGCTCGATTTAATCCGCAGCCCGGAATTCCCCCTAACTTCCTCGCGTTTGCATTGCGTAATCGAGCCCCGCGATCCCGTGAGATCGACGCTCGATCGGGGTAGTTACGAGACACTCTCTGGGAATGGACGAGGGCGAAGAACGGCAAGCTTCGAAGTTTATGGCCCCGGGGAACGCCGGCGATTTGCATCCAGACAATGACCCATATGCCATCCTGGCCGATGCTTCTCGTTATGGAAACCGTGCGCCCGGAAGAACGAGCGTTTTGGCCCACGAGGAGCTTTATAAGTCCGAAAATGAGGTCCGTATGCTCCCTCGAAATCATCGGGGTCCACGTCGGATCTCCGAGGATCGCGAGAATGCCGGGAGGATTGTCGAGGTTTTGGCTGTTATCCTTCACGAGAGAGATTGCAATTATTTTGCGACGAGTGTAAAACGGGTAATGAATTATGGGGGGAAAAATGGTGTGTAATATAAATATGATGAAATATATATGAATATACTCGATGAAATATATACTACTGCTTTATTTCATTGTGTTAGACACGATTAAGCGGATAAATAAAATGATTATGCAAACCGAATGAATAAATGGTAATAATAATGTCAAATCGTTATTATTGCTTAAATATTAAACCGAACAGAGCGAATATAATGCAGGCCCCGGGCGAAGTTCCACGCTTAATGTAATTTTACACGAAGCGGGATTCATTGTATAAAGTGCCGGCGACGCGAAACAAGTTGTGGTTTGTGGAACGAGATACGATGCGCTGAAAGGATGAGGAAAGGAAAATGTTGGGCGGAGGACCAGCTTATTTCGGCGTTTAATTTTTCGTGCGGACCGCCATTTGGACGTGTCGCGCGGAAAAACTGAGGGACGCAGAAGTTTCAGGATATTACCCTTCTTTACCTCGTGGCTCGCTTTTCGAAAGAGCAACGCTTTTTAATAAACCACGTAATTTCACTTTCACGCCAAAGTTCGATGGATCGGCCGACGGTAATTTAAAATCTTTCGCGTTTCGAATAACAAGTCCAAAAGTTCCGAGGTCATCGCGTCATTACCGAGTTTACGATAATAACATAATCCCGATGGATCGAGACGTAGCCCGAGAAAAGGAAGCCGCCCATTCTCGTTTTCGTACATCCGAAATTAAAATCGAAGGGCGGAGGGCTACAGCTGAATACCGAATAAAAATTGACCCACGTACAGGGGCGATCCAGAATTCGATTTCATCCATCATCTCCGAAATTCTACGCGCGACACCTGTCGATTCGAGCCCCACTCCGACCCGTAGATTCAAGGCTACGCGTTTAACAGGAATATTGAAAATCCGTACACGGCCCAAAGGACTCCATTAAAAACGGAATAAATCGACTGAAGTATTCATACCACGAAATACGTTGCCCCAGCATCGAAATTTCGCGGCACATATCCAATCTCCGCAATCCTAAGTCGTAAGGTCGACTCTTCGAAAGCGGGACAAAACTAGCCAGAGGAAGGAAGAGTACTTATTTAGAGGTCTTTTCAAGATTCAAATATCGACGACGATCTACGCCCTGGAATTGGAACGAGCAACGAATCACGGTCAAACTGCATTTGGCTTGAGCAGACCTCCGGACAGAGATAGCTGTACGTTCGCGAAGGAATGCGCTAAATAGGTAACGACATGCTAGATAACAGAGGCATAGGCTGCCTTTAGACATTTATCAGGCGAATGCGAGGGACAAGTGGAAAGGCGGGACGATGCAGGAGGAGGAGCTCGAATTTTACGTAGCCTCAAGGCGAAGTGATCCAGCGGCGGGCAATGCGAAGGATTCATATTCCTCGGTACCTTCGGCTAAAAGCATCCCTACGTATATACGCAAGTCCATAAAAAATGCGGCCGCGTAAGAGGCACTTAAAGCCGATATCCCGATGCGAGTGGGTGCATTTAAGTCGCGACACCTAATCGGGAATGCGCGAGTGCGAGGACGGAATTCGTTACGAGCACTTACCGGGCCGCTTACCGAGCTGCTAATAATTTATATCCCCATCTCGCGATTTTTCCCATCCGGGCTTTCGCCACGAGTAAATATTTGCAGGATCACCGGTCGAGGGAATTTTTTTCACCGAATCGTAAGCAACGATTCGTGAGTAAATGATTTTATCGTAAAGACGATTTATACTCGTCGATCCTCATTATCGTGCAATGCTGGATTGTAATGTTGGCAGTGTTCTCGAGTGAAGGTTTGAAACGAGACAGATTAGCGTGGTCGCGTTAACGCCAGAAAATTCCGTGCCCCGTTTCCACGGTCTCCGCACCCGGATCGTTCGCGTCTGGCTCTAGCCAGATAGCGAGAATTTTTCCTATTGGTACCAACGGGCGCGCAGCGTCAGCTACTCGAGATATGCAGCAATAAGACAGGATAATATTACGGCTATTTGCCCTGTGGGTTGCGGCGTTTGTTTTAGCCAGCGGGTTTTATAATAAGAGCTAAAGTACCTACGAATTAAAATAATATTTACCTCGATACGTATGTACCGAAGGGGCGAACTTTTTCCCGTGTCCGGTTATGTTGGGGATATAAAGTATAAATTATCGCTGGACGAAGTTGAGTATAGACGGATAAAGGTTCATCCTAAATTCGGGGATTTCATCATTTAGAACAACATTTGAAAACCTGTTTAAGCAGGCGGGATATCAAGCTCGCAAGAGAGACGCAACGCGCAATGTGATACCTAACACTGGTTATTTTCGTGTAAATTTAAAAACCTTCGCGCTAGTTTTTCACCTCCGGGCTTTTACACGGAATATATGCGCCGTAGTCCGGCCGAGTAGGAGCGCAAGGCCTTGGTAAAACGATCGTAGAATGCGGAACGCTAAATAAATGGGAAATAATGACTTTTACGCAAAATAAGTAGAACGTGTTTCAATTTTATCGGAATATGGTTTAATAAACGATTCCTCGCTATTTCGATACTTCGTATCATAACGAGCGGAGACTCGCGATAGAAAAAAAAGAAGAGAACTATAATAAAAATCTAAAAAAAATATGTATCTCAAAATAAATGAACATCGTCAAACAGATCTCAAATGCCTTTTCAAAAATTCTATATTTCTACTTGCGCGAAACGTCTATTTTTTTTTTTTTAACCTGCTGTCTCGAGAATCTGCTTGATTCGATCTCAAGCATCCCTTTAACGGTACATCGTGACTCCACGCTCTGCGTCATAAACAGGGAGTCTCTTGGCGCATAATAAATCGGTATAAAATCGCGCGCCAAACGTCCATTCGGATTTTCGATCCGCGTCATATTCGCCGCAAAGTACGGCCGCGACAAGCGCACGTCCTTTTTATCACAATTATGCCCGGTAATCACTAGCTTGGTGTGACCCGTTTTTCGCGCCGATTATCCGCGCGGCTCTGATATTTTATTTGATTTTCAACGACGATACTTGATCGGGCCCATATATCGAGAACGGGCGTTTGTCGATAGCTCGAGATAAATAATGAGGAGTGTCAAACGCAGGGCCAGCCGCTCTCGTGCAAGATATATGTATACAGACTCGCGAGGGAGCTACTTCCTAAAAGTGTACGGCTGTCCGATTTATACTTAAAACTCTTACCCGAGACTGTGTCCTTATAAGCCGATGTTCGACGCGCACGCAAACTGCGTAACGTCTAATAGCGCTTTCCATTATGAAATTACGTTGGAGTATAGTTAGGGATGCATGAATTACAATTTATACATTTTCGAATCACGCGTTTGGTAAAACATAATATGATAATATAAACATGTAGAGTTTAATCATTAATAATATAATTTTGTATGATACATTTGAAAACGAGGTACGAGACGGAGTAGCATGTCGCGGAACCAGGGGAGTAAATAGGGGTGTATCGTTCAAAATGATGATAAACGTGTAACTCAGCATAGTGACGTAATATTATATGCAGCGAAGGTTTGTGCGAAAGCCAGTGCAGAACAGCACAGCGTAACAGAAAAATTAAACACCAATTTTAAACCAACCATCGGCCTCGGTTTTTTCGATACAATAATTATGTCAATTAATCCAGTCTGTAGATAATAGGTTGCTTATATACAAAGGGAAAAAATTCGAACCATCTTTCGTAGAAAAATAATAAACCCCGTCGTTAAACTCAATCCTTATTCGATAACCTTGTTCTTCTCGATATCTCGTTATCGATCCAACAAATTAACGTGAAATATTTTTTCTTTAACTAAGCTTCTGCTTTTTACATCATTAGTACAAGAGATCTTTTTAAGCTAAAAGAGGCGACGGCGGTCGTGGCGACATATTGTAAAGCGCTTGTGAAATTATTTTGGACTAGACGCACCATTCGCCGGCTTTGCGACTAAGCATTTCTGGTCCGACGAAATCACGAGAGGCGTGTAATTATAATATTCCTCGTATGCTAATCCGGCTAATTCTGCTTCTGCCAGTTTCAGTGGCCGAATATCTGCTTAATAACGCCGTGTGCGGGGAGTATGGATTTTTAGGACTGTAATATTGTGAAAACAAAAACCAGCTGAAATATTCATATACAGCGTTGTGTTGAAGCGAGACAATAAAATACAGCGGCAAACTTTGTAACGGAGATTTCGCATATTTTATTTAATATCTCCTTCATTATTCATATTTAATTTCTCCTTTCATTAATCATTTTCAATTTTTCATCCCTGCGCAAACTCTATTTATATTCGTTCGCTTATTTCACGTTGAGCATCGTTATACCAAATAATGTTACACGCACCGAAGGCAGAATATTACCGATTATTTCGGTTAAAATGGTTTCCGGGCTTGAAAAATTGCAATATTCGTGTTTAAAATACAAAATGTGAAACGCACGAAAGAATGTATAAATGATGAGAAAAGGAGCGATGACACAGTTTGCAGAGAAGCAAATCAGCTTGCGAGGAACTCACGCCTTACTTCCTCCTACGGATGGTAATCGTATTACGGAATCAATTTAATGCCATACGGAATTCAGACGGATTTCCTAATGAGACTGAAAGAAGGTCAACGTTTAACTTTGACTACATTGGCCCTGGCAGTGGTTCGAATGCCTTATTTACAGGGAATTATTTATCTTTCTCCGCGCGGCTAAAGTCGTCGGGCAATTGCAACAAATGGACAAACTCGTGAATAATCCTGGCAAACTTTGCAGCGAACAAGAAGGATCGTCGTGTCTATAGAATCGAGAGAGCGATGTCATCGAGGAGTAATCGTTGCATCAAGAATCCTCGAATATCCATCGAGGCACGGAGGAATATTACTCGAATTAATCGCGTCGACTTAAATTCAGCTTATTGCAAAAATCATTTCCCACCGCCGCAAGAGCTACGTATTATAACCGTAATTTTTAAAAAATCGTTTTCCGAATTTGTGCGTAAAATCTGGCGTATTTTCCTTCAAGTTAGCGACTCAATAACGCAGCGGAGCCGCCGGTTAATGATTCGGGGCCCGCGGGCGGTTAATATCGAAGGATAAAAGAGCGGTCACAAACTAACGATAAGCCTGCGTGAAATGAATCGACTTCCCCGGCATTCGCCGCCAGAATTGAAGTAATTAAACTTCGATCGTCCGTGTCTCTCCGCTCCCGCGAGCACGAAGAGCCTCTCGAAATCGTCCCGCCCTTTATTGGCCGATTCAACGCAGCGGAAATATGTTTTCTTCGTCAAACGAGATATTCTTACGCGAACACGCTTTTCAACCGTCGCTCTGTCGGGAAATAGCGTCGTTTGGTGTCTCGTCACTGGTCAGTAATGCTGGTGCATCGATTTAGGGAATTAATCGGATCGAACAAATATTTCGCGGTCCAAAAATAGAAAAATAACTCCAGATGATTTTGGATGTATATCACGCATATTTAACAGCACTTCCTGAAGCCTGCGTATATCTCAGACTCTTAAGAATCCTGCGTTTTGCATTCAAAACCACCTTCCGATTTCGGGAATAAAAATTCTTCCAAATTTTCTTTTGCAGACGGTTCGTTTAAGACGTTTTAAGACGAAATTTCCATAACAAGATAAGTCATCACTGAATCCGAATTCTTCTTGTTCATTCGCAAAATATGTACCGCTCAAACTTACACGCAGACATTATTCTGATTAGAGCCACGGTATAAAGGTTCGGACTTTAACGCGAGAGAAGTTTGAATCCCGCTCATCATCGATGGTTTTTCCATATGATACATACACTATAGCTCTAATGGTCCGAAATTTACCTTAAACAGTACGTCCAAGGCCAAATGACCTTGGCAGTACTTGGCAGTCGATGGCGAAAATTAATGTAAAAAAAATATGTAATGTAAAAACGCTTGTCTCAAACGAGATACCGTCTTAAACCGAGACTCCACTGCGTTACGCACATGACGCATGCCATAATTACAGATTCGATTCGCGCGGTCCTCTTTCGTTTGCGCCGATAAAATGTAGGACGTCGAGCTAACGAACCGCGTCCAATTCGCGCTTACCACGGAGAAATCGCGGAGCGCGATGCGCCGCTGATATTGGGCCGCATAATGTGTAATTTTCGCGGTGCGAATGATTACGCATCGGAGGGCAATGAATATGAATACCGCGATCGGTTGCAAGCCGACATTCGGAATAATTCGTTAATGGATTCACGATGTTTCCAGGACAGCGTTTATAGTTGATTGGTTAACCTTTTTCATGCCCGACTAGGATTCAACGCGGACACACGGGACGATTGCGATCAAACCTTGAGTCAACATTACGAGGAATTCCATTACGTTTCTCATTTTCTCCCGTTAAATATCGTTCCTTCCTTCTTCATCAATGTTACACGTTAAATACATCCGCTTCGATGCTCATTCTGGAAATATTCCATAGAGCGGGCCATCTACTGGTTGTTTCCCTTAAATCTGTAATTTAATCTTAAATCTTCCTCTAAATCATTCTGGTTTTTCATTCTTAAATCAGAGACTCCGACCTTCACGATAAAAAAAAAGTTTGTTTTAAATATCGATGTAGACTCATTTTAAAGCGTTTTTAAAAAAGAAACCTTTAAATGGCCCGCCCTTTAAATACATGTCTTTCAATTCGATCAGTGCTTAGAGCGACTCTCCATCTGATATATTCCGCGGGCGAGCCAAACTGCTCGA
Organism: Ampulex compressa; assembly: GCA_038496175.1. NCBI lineage: Eukaryota > Metazoa > Arthropoda > Insecta > Hymenoptera > Ampulicidae > Ampulex > Ampulex compressa. The sequence continues at coordinate 9,005 of JBCFXI010001952.1, read as the reverse complement.
AGCCTCGCGCGATACCGTAAGGTTCTCCCAAAAGTGTCCTTCGCTATCTGCGCGCGGCCGCTTCATCTGGCAATGTTTCCACGAAGCCCCATCTCTCGAACATTCCACTTTTTACAGCCATCCTTTATCCGTATCCACTATTCGATACAACTTATAGTCTTTATCTTCCGCCATCCCCTATCCCTATCCACAACACGATCCAACGATACGGAAGAAAAAGCGCTTCTCACCTTCCTTACAAAACACCAGAGAAGCCTAATAATTCCACTCCGGGAAAATAGCCCGCTCCCTCGCGAATCCCTCATTCGTTCATCGAAGGAAGGAAAAAGTAGGTCTTCCCAGCGCGTCGAAAGGGGCGACTCGCGATTCTCTCCATCGCGCGGCGGTTTATATCCGGCTTGCACCGTAGATTAGCACGTGAATTCTCGCTGCGCCGATGCCGGCTGCGTTTTTCTTCCGTCCTTCCTCCTCGTAAATCTGCCCAAGCCCCGCTCACCCTTTTTCAGGCGTCCGTCCCCGTTAAGTCTGATCGTGCGCCAGAGGGGGGCGGGGCGGGGGGAGGCGCGAGGGGGAGATTGGAGGGCGCAATTTTCATGCAATTTCACGCAAATGGCACCGGGATGAAACTCCGGCATTTGCGAAAAATAAAAAGGACATCATCGTCTGTGCGATTTGTCCCAACGCTCAATGCCCACTCGCATCTACTCCCGCTGCGTTTTTAAGGCGCGCTCGTTGCTCCCTGAGAATATCGCTTCTCGAGGCTCCACGGCACGAATCACCGGCCCTGCCGCGCATTTAACCGTATTTTTACGCGAATTTCGCCCCGTCCTCCGGTTAGAGTCACTCGGTCAAACGTACTCGCGATTGCGCTTTTGAATAAGCCGATTGATACCGGTGATGAGATGAGGATTTATGCGAACGCGTTATGCGAAGGCGATAAGCGTTCTGGGCCTGGAAGACAACGCAGTGCGAATATATCGATGAATTTGAGCGATGGAATCGCGAGGAATCCTTGGTGGCATGAACTTTGAAGGCATGGAAATAAGGCTTTTTTTGGATGCAGAGAGTATATTAGCAATGACTTATCGATAAGTGTGCGCGATTTTCGATATCGTTTCCTATTATTTTTTACTATATAGGTATATAGGGGAATGCAGTGTCGCCGATGATTGACGAGCATTGCTTATTACAGATGTTATTAGCGAATACTCGTCAGGCACTGTCTGAAAGTTTGCGAAATAGAATATCAGGACGTGGGTTGATGGAAAACGTCGCTGTTGGCGCGTCGAAGAGAGTTGCGAATGCAAGCTCGGCGTTTTTCCACGCGTCAGATTTCTAATTCATGGCCCAGTTACGCAAAATCCATTTTGTCCCGTCGATCGCTTCTCCAAGTCTCTGCCCATTCGCGATGTCTCTATAATGCGCTATTGCAATCGTTGTGATCATTCAAGAAAGCGAAAGAGATTTTATACGAGAAGCGAGACGAAACAGTGCAAATTCCTAACGAAGCGCGATCGAGCGCGGCATCACATTTTTAATTCGATCGATTATCGCAAAGTGGCTCGTCTGCGTCGCTTTTATACTGCGTCGCTCGCACGCGCCACAATGTAATTTTTACCCGATTTATCTGATTATTTCCCGACCGTCGGGCAGCGGGCTGAAACGATGTTTGCGCGAAAAACCTGCCTACCCTGTAATTATTGTATAAATAATAGCGAAGGCTACCCTCAAATTTCATCGACGTTGATTATTGCCCGGAATCTGGTTAAGAGCCAACGATGTTAGCCTGTTTTGGTCTCTCGGCTGTAGTTATTCATGATATGCTGGTGTACATATGCCATTTTAATATTAAACAGCTGATCAATTAAAGATCCGCCGGTAATTCATTCGACGAATGCACGAGAATAGGTCAGAGTATTTGTTAGATGGAAGAGGAGGGGGTATTGTTATTCCTCTTCTATATATTCTACCTTGATCCTAATATATTAAAAAAAGAAGATATCAGAATGAGTTTTGTCACGTGAACACTTTAACGGATGACTCTAACGGAAGATGTTAATAAATAATAGTACAAACTGCGGTTAGTATGTGGACGAAATTTTTAAATTCTAGATAATCCTCGAATCTAGTGTAACAACTGTTTAACACATTCGAATAATCGAAATCTTCGCGACTGTGCGCCGACGAAAGGAATACAGAATCGCATAGAGAATAAATGCAGTCTCGCGCTTTCGGAAATTTTGTTGTGAGTTGTCAGCCGTCGCATAATTTCGCTATTGAACAACATCGAGTTCGGAACGCCTGACATTTTCCCGATCCTGCGGGTATTTCCTCACCCTTTTTCACTCTTTCGGTGCACCTTACCTCGAGTGGTTTCTCTCGCGTCGAACTCCTAACTCTTTTCGTGGTTGGAAATACGTGCCGTGTTCCCAGAGTTTTGCGGGGCTGCGGCACAATATAGGTGCAAATTCGTGATCATTGTTTCGCGTTCTTCCTCCTTTTTAAGGGGGTTGGACACTCCGGCGAGGCGAAAACTGCGCAATTTTGCGAGGCACGAAAAAAGCGGGGAATAAAGAATCGACCGACGTGAAAGCCGGTACTCTATTCAAGTGTAATAAGTATCAACAGAAACGGCCATAATATTTAGGAAATGCTTAAAACTAAGATCGCGCGACGCCATTTTCGGTGTCTCTACTTTATGCCCAACTGGTGCACGCGAATTTCGACAAAAGAGCGAGCACTTGGGAGTACACTAAAAAGCTTTCGTTGATCGAGAAAATTGCCTCGACATTGACGATCAAATTTTAATAAAAAGGCGGCCCAATTATTTTTCATGTCTTACAAACTAAATGGACAATTTAAAATGCTTGATCGTGAACGCCGAATAAATATAACAAGCAAAATGTAAATTTTCAAAAAAAATTCTCTGTACACCTTTTTGAAAAACATAGTTTCGTGATGAACACGTTTAAAGTTTTAGGACGTAATTTTTTCACGTCACAGCAAATTTTTTGTTTTTTTTTTTTTTTTTAAATACTGCCTCATACATCGAACCTCGACTTTTACGGGCAGTTTTTTCTGTGACAGATTTTCGTAATCTGCGAACCACCCAATTTTTCGGACGCATTCTGCGCTTTAATGAATCCAGAAAACAAAATTGTTTCACGCCCGGACTTCCTGCATAATACCTTAAAACCCTAAACCAACCTTTGAAGGAAGAAAAAAAAATCAGTTTCCCATTCTTCCAGAGTATCCCAGCCGCTTAAGAACGCCAATTTGCCTCCCTTCCTCGAGCAACTCGGCCGCTCCCACCAAGTATCCGCCTCGAGTATTTCCAGCTTCGCAACGAGATTCTAAAAAATAGCCGCAATTCGGTAATTGCCATTGCGCCCACGGCGGTCGTTTCGATAAGCGGAAAGGATATTTCAAGAAATAAAAGTGCACTCGAATTGCCATCGGGGGAATTATAAAGCCATAAATTCATGGACGATACGCGGAAAGTTTTTTTCTGCCTCCAAAGTACCTGATTTATTCTGCTCAAAGCGACGGAGCGCCGTTAAAGCCGCTTTTTTAAATAATGACTCTGTGCCGGCCCAAAGGGGAGCGTCTCGGGAGTATAGTAAACATCGCATAAATCTTACTGATTTATGGCTTATTTTTTCCACGAGATCGTCGGATCGTAACTATCGTCCCGGGTGACGCGCAAACGAACTTTTCCACGATTTCAAGGCGGGCGATTATTTATCGCGATACAGGGTCGATAGTTGGAATATCGCCAATGGCCATGTCAGATTCTCGTGGGGCGATTACGTTGGACGTGCTCGCTGATTTTTTTTACAGATTTACGATTGAAAGTATTCTCCGTCGTTTGCGGAAGCAAAGTTGTGTTACCCAATAATAGAGCGCCTTGACAGAGGTTTAGACGTTACTTCTCGATGCAAGCGTAGTCGTTTGTCGTGCACAAAGTTTGCGGTCACTATAGTAGCCTCTCGAAAACATCAAGGGATTCGTCGAGGAGCACGGTAGCGGCTTTAAGTAGCGCAAGGTTCAATAGGGCCGACGCGGTACGATGGCGAATTTTCCCAAACTCGGGACCAAAAGCGGGGAAAACATATCTACGAAGACTCTTCGTCCGACACAGACGAAGCTTTGGAATATTATATTTCGAATTTATTTGTAATCTTTGTACTTATAATCATACTTAAAACCACAAATGCCATATCCAACATTAAACAATTACCTCATTATCAAAAAAATGAAGACGATTATAAGAAATTAAACGTATTATCTTTACATCTTTTTTTTTCATATCTAGGTTTATAAATACCAGTTAAAAATTTGGTTACGTTCAAATTAAATTCGTAAATCATTTCGCCATAATACCTTCTCTCGATATACCTTGCATCTCGACATATTCGCTTTATTCACGATTTTGACAAAATCCGGCAGCGTACGACGTCAGGCGCGATAAATAAACCGATCGAGAAGTCATTATCGGCATGCTAACGAAGGAAACCAAAGCCGCCGCGTACATCCTTGACCCGGGTTTGCATTCTCCCCATCCGGTAACATCCACTGAATTGCTAACCATACGACGATCGTCGAGAGTCCAAGGAACTTTCGTGACGAATCTCGTTCGTACCGCCTCGCATAATTTTGCCATTGAACATCGGCAAGTTCGGCTGCCCTGCATTCTGCCGCCCCTTTGCGAGGTTTACCTCCTCGTTCTCGCTCCCCCCTGGCGGCCTCCCTCGCGCGCCACTCCCTCCACCCACCCACCCACGCCCTCGCGCTTTGTCGGATTCTCCTTCTCCCTCGGTGCACCCTCTCGACCTCTTCTCACGCCCGCCCCGTAGCTCTCTTCCCAGTCTGGAATACAAATTGCCCGGTAGCGTGTCGTCTCGCGAGCAAAGTAGATAACGGCAATTAGAACATCATCCCGAGTGGTACGCCCTGAGTGCGCCCGTTTAGTATACCCCCTCCTCCCGTCTTCCGCCAACCCTCGGCCCTCGGCTCGCCGATCTTCAGACCCGCGGCCCTCAAAACGAGCAGCCGGCCGATACTGGCGTATCCAGAGGGATCGAAGTGTAAGATGATAGACCGAGTTGGAATTCCGCTCATCGTTTTTGGTTTTTGTTTTTATTCCCTTTTTAAGTGTGATATATATGTATGCATTAGCAGGTGTGTGTGTGTGTGTGTGTGTGTGTGCGTGCGTGCGTGCGTGTGTGTGTGCGTGCGTGCGCGCGTGCGTGCGTGCGTGTGCGTGCGTGCGTGCGTGTGCGTGCGTGCGTGCGTGTGTGTGTGTGTGTGTGCGCGCGCGTGTGCGTTTATATATTTTTTATATATATATATTTTGTGTGTGTGTGTGTGTATATATATATATTTTTGGAGTAAAACTAATTATCAAACATTATTTTCCCAATTTTATATGTACCTACTAACATATCACGTTTACTTAGTAACGCTATGTTTCTCAAGATTAAAGACGTTGCGTGAAGCCGCAGCGTGGAGGGCCGAGGAGGAAACTTACAAAATCGATATCCTCCCATACGTCTCGATGCCCGAATTCCACCGACGATAAATCGTTCGTCAAAGCAGTCCTCCAACGGTCAACCGAGATCTCTTTGGTCCGAGCCAAAGGGATGGCCTCTTTAATATTTGTCCCTGCGAGTAACGCGGAATCTTCCGAGGATCACCCAAGAGCAGTATTTCGCTTAGTTGGAAAATTGGCCGGCGGAAGTTTCATTACCTAAAGGAATATATTCGTTCTTAAGATCCCAGGTACCGTGTTGGCGCTAAACCTCCTGCTCTCGAAGGAGGTTGAAGCTTTAAGAGTAAGGCGAATAGCTGTAATTAGGATCCGACAATTAGCATCGCTGCATCCTGAAATAATGAGACTCACGGTACATTTCTGGTGTTAGAGCAGGGCACTTGGGTTATCGTCGAAAGTGCGAGTTATGAGATGATAACCGCGGACTGCGGTACGAGGACATGAAGATGGTCTCTCTCGATGAAAGGACCATGACCATAAATTCGAATGCGTCAAGACGAAGGCATTTGTGAGCCTGGTACGTCGAGATGAGGGGAATTTGAATTTTTCCAGCATAGAGGAACGATATGTATCGCAACAGGATAGAATGACGAGGAGGAGCACCGAAGAACGAATACGCTTGAGATTAAAATAAAGAGACAGCTTCCCTGATCGATTTTAAATATATGGACGATGCGACAAGGTCACTGCGGTACTATCCGCTTCCTTCTTCCTCCGCTCGACTTTCTCTCGGCGCTATTCGAAAATCATTTTTCAGACGATATTGAAGACCATTAATTTCGTAATTCCTCGTAAAGGCGGTCGAACTTCGTAGAGGAGGAGGGCTTTGATTGGGTAAAGCGTAAAGTAAGGAAATTCTGGGATTTGTGATGGAGATCGCGAGCAATGCAGGCGAATCCACTGTCGCGATCAGATACGGTGTCCATTTTTTTTCACGTCATAAAGAAGCGACACTGGCGCAAGCCTCGAACGCGTGATATTAGGAGCGTAGTTTCTCATCGACTCGTTTTATGGCCATTCGTCGACTTCGCCGGCGTTACGCGAAAATCGGGATCGTCGGGGCGCAATTTGGAATACAAATTGTCCGCCGACATTTATTACGCGTGCTCGTCGCGCTGTGAAAAATCCTCATATGGAAGATAACGGATGCCAAAACTGCGCAACGCTTCTATAAAAGGAAGAGATAATTATACGCGACGCGACGCAAGCCTTTATTAATCTTCGTTTACAAAACTCAATAAAGATTTAGGTCAATTCGAAGAGGGGCGATGGTCGATCGATCGCTTCTTCCTGATCTCGCGATTATCGCGATTCCTTCGTCGCAGATTTATAATCGCAATTGTATGTACCACGAGTGTCAGAAATTCGAGGATTTCAATCGGAGAGAAGGTATATCTACCTCGCACACTTCGCCTCTCTTTGCACTGCTCCTCAAATTGGCTCGACACTTTGCGATTTCCAAAGGTTTGGCTTCACGATCTTTCCTCGAAGTTTCTTCCAGCGGAAAGTAATTATCTCCAATTTATATCAACCATGGCGCTCAAAGGATTTCCTCGAGCTGCCGTTGAATGCTCGATATACAAATTAGAAGGGTACATTACTTCGTCATACTGCAGTTGCTCGCTATGCAGGTATATCATTGTAACTATTGTACCATCAAAAGTCTTCGAATTGTATCGATCTTCACTGCCGCGAAACGCTAATAAAATGATCCTGATTTAACACTAGAAGCACAAACATTTTTTAATACAGCGTAAAAGCTCTATCCTTTCGCGAATTTCAAAAACCTCTGCTCCCATCGTACCATCGTTATTATATCAAAAAGCGCGAGATATCGAGGATCGCGATGAAACCGCGGTCGTTGTGGATAATAAACATTCCCCCAAAATTCCCAAAACTTTCCAAATATCCTTGCCTACACGGATCCAGGAATTTTAGTCCGAAAATCGTCGATTCGGTCGGGCCTCGGATTGGCGCGGCACGATTATTAATCCTCCGGCTTCCGATACGACGATTTTCGATTATCGATGAAACGTCGGAGGGGGGCGGCAAAAAATTGGCTAGCGTTGACACAGTCTTTCGCGCTTCATTTTCTCCCGACGAGCGCCTCGGCCTGAGCGTATTAATCATCGAATATGGAAATCGTTCCGGCGACATTTTTCTTGATTGAGGAATAATACGTCGACGGCGGATCGCAATAAAATCCTAGAGAGATTTCCATCTCGCTGTCCTTCGTACCTACAATCGCGAGTCGCTAAATGTTTAATGTAATTAATAATGTGATCAAAATTAGTTGATATATTAATATATAGACGACTAGGTATCTAATTCTGTATAATGTATTCTGAATAAAGATATAAGCCAACATTACAATTTTCACACTCGTATCGCGATTCGGATGTTTTATCATTTTTATTACGAACATCTTTGGCTTCGATTTTTACCTTTTGGTATACACACTGAGGGAAAAGAAAGAATTATCGACTACGGACGGCACTTGAATACAAATCATATTAAAACAGAGGTTAAAGAACGCGGCGAAACAACTTTCCTGATCAGATTTCTTCGTCGATAAGTAGCGCCAGGCTTTCGAGAGTACGAACGCGATGGCCGTAAATCTTCCGCTTTTCGGATAACTCGCGATTCTAAGCTCGCGCATTCCTCGAGAGGGTTTAATTGCGATGCAGTTGGTTACCGTAGAACGACAAGTACGCATGGAGGATCCAGAATTCCGGCATTCCAAACCTCCTCCTTTCTCTCACCCTTCCCTCACTCTCTCTCTCTCTCTCTGCTTCTCTCTCCCTCTTACGATGGTGCACTACGCGTAGAATGCGTACGCTGGTCCGATAAAAATGACCCACCATTGTTTTCGTCTCGCGGAAGCCCCGGACTTTATTAATATTTTTCATTCAAGCCGCCTTATGGCAGCTGCACGCGGTCCCGAGTTTTTCGAAGCAATATCGCGGTGCGCGGCTGAATAATGATGAGCAATCTAGCATTTATTTATAATCCATCTCCGCGTACGTCGCCAGGAAGATTCTTGAAATCTTCCCGGAAGGTACGGCGAAACAAGGAATCCTCGCGGTAGCAGGAGTGCTCTGAATGAAATTCACGGAAAGCAATTTGCGGATATATTTCCGCATAAAAGAACTCTGGATTTATGTATATGCAGGAAAGGGGATATATTCGCACGCGAAAGGAAAAATTTGCGGACTCGCGGCTCTCTTGCACATTCGCGCGATTTTATGCCAAACCAAAATGGAACGTACGAATCCTCATTTGTAGGAACGATACCGTTATACGAGTACCGGGGAGTAATCTCGAATTCATTCATAATTCCTCCGCTACCCGCGATTTTCTTGCCCGATGCTAAAAGTGCTCGGAATTATATTTATCCGATGCAACCTAAACGTGCACTCCACGGTGAAAGACCGGGGCTATATATATATATATA
>JBCFXI010001951.1:0-34464 GCA_038496175.1 Ampulex compressa | reverse complement strand
TATATATATATATATCTATCTCTTTCTCTCCTTTCTTCCTCCCCGCTGTTTCCCTCCATCCTTCTCCCTCCTCCTCGCGCTATCTGGGATCCTCTGCCGGTTCCTCCGTCTTCGAATCGCGGCAAACTTTGTGCGGCCGACTGTCAGGATTCGAGGCAAAAGCCGATCGTAGCCGGGCGCGGAACAATAGAGCGGACCTTTCGGGGCTCGGCTCGTCAGGAACTTTCGAATTCACGAGCTGCGCCGGCCTTGACTATCGAACGCTCCGGAAAGACATCGACCTTCGGGCCCCTTGTGCCTACGAATTATCTCTCGCTGGCGAGAATCGAGATCGAGAGAAGGATCGACCCGATTCCCAGGGGTATCGTTGACATCTGTCGGGATGCACTGAATTAGGATTAAGAAGAGGACGTGGAAGAGTTTACGCTACGTCTCTGACGCAGAGGTAATGAGCGGTAGATATTGGTGTCGATTAGGTTTCGGGCTCCACGTGCTGTTAGGAAGATGCAGCGTGATGCGTGATGTAAAGACAGCAGCGGGCAGTGCTTGTCCTACAGTCACTGAGATCAGGCGTAATTCCTTGAGACTAAATATATGTAATCGTTGTTTAATTATTGCGCGCTGTGTAATAATTTAAGCGGCCTTCGAAAGACTCCTAAGTATTCCTGGTGTTTAATCACGCGTAATTCCTTGAGGCTAAATAATATATTCATCGTTATGATGTTATTGCGTCCTGTGTAATAATTTAAACAACCTTACGAACACTCCTAAGTATCCCTAATCTTTTATCGTTTCTCACCCTCACAACTTCAAAAGTAGGACAACAAACCGTTCACTCTTCTTCCCACCAACGTGTCTTACCCCGGAAAATCGTGCAGAGCGCTGAAGAACGATCACCGCAAAATCCGTACCAACGTAGAATCGATACAACCCACTCCTTCTATTCGAATACCTTGTAATCAAGGGATTAATCCCGATTTTTCTACATCGTTATAACAAAAGCATGTTCCACGAGGGCTACCTGCACACCCCCGTAATCCCGAAGGAAAACTCATTCGATCCGATAACCCCGAAGAATTTGACGTGGGCCCACCCCAGCAGCTTCTCCCCCGCCCCCGCCCCCTCCCTGAAGTTAATCCGAGCCATATACGCGAGCGATTACCGTTAATTATATTTTCCTAGCGGGGTTTCACGGGCACGCGATGCTTCCGTGTGCGTTCGTGCGCTCATCCCCCGGCTCGCCATGAAAGCACGTGGCGCAGGCCGGTGTGCGTGCGTGTTTTCGCCAAGGGGCGGCGAGGAGGGGAGGGGGGAGGCAGTTTGTCCCGCGTGGGAAGGGTGTGGACGAGCCACCGCGAAGCGAGGCACCCTCCCTCGCTCGACTGGCGCCCCTCCCTTAGCGTTAATACAGGCTACGTCGAGCGAAGGGCAGGATTAAATTGGCACCAATTACCAGCAAAACACCCTCCACGCACTTTCTCTCCGCAGCCCCTCGTCTCCGGCGACCCACCCGGACCACCCTCTTGACGCCCGCCATCCCCGGCATCCGCGCGGCTCGGTGTACCCTACAGAAAAGAAACCCACTCCCAGGGAGCCGCGGCGGTATTACATTATGAAAATATACATTCCCAGCTGACGTAGCCGGTCGCAATGTAATTATCGGCCTTTCGTGCGCCTCGCTTCGAGGTACCTGTCCATTGAATAGGGATTCGCTCGGCGAGAGTAACACGCCTCGATATTTTGTTATCGCAATGTCAAGGAGCGCCAATGGTTATCCTGGACTGGCTTCGCGCTTTGCCTCGAGATACACCGTAGAATCGTTCGACCGTAGCGCGCATTTGGCACGAGGCCTATGGAAGAATACTAGACTCGAGGCGGGACATTTTTCAGGCTCTTCCTTATATATTCCTCGTATTTTGCGTTATTCCCCGGGATTTTTTGCGAGTATAAGAAAACCGCGAAGAGGGAACTCTTATCCAAGGGCCCTTTGTAATATCTGCACATCGACGAAGTCCTTCTCGTGCGTACCAGCTGAAGTGCAGTGGGATGTACTTTACGCTACAAATTCATCGTGGCTTTCGTTCTTCGCGAGTTCCCGCCGATCCGGGGAACCGGTTGGCGGAAGGTGGCCCAAGGGCGTTTCTCGGATGGAAGTGCTCCGTGGACCAAGGGTATTGCGCGATCAGCTCGGTGCATGTGCGCGCGTCCAGGGACATCGCGTGACGCCCCGTAGCCGCTTAGACGCGAGGGAGAGAACGCCCGGGCCTGGGCTGGATACGTCGATCTAGGAAGACGAGGACGACCATGCCGAGCGTGCCGGCGTTTATGCACGCGGATGGGCGGTTCTAAGGCGAGGAATACCGCGCGCTGCAATTGGCCGTTGCGGAGTCGTTACACTTATCGCATTACTCGCGAGGCGATGTGCCGCAGCAACACGTACGGCGGAGGCGCGAATGTGCGCGGCCGTGCGAGTGTGCGAGGTGCCCGCACCTTGAGAAACGCACCACCTCTGTCGCGGGTCGTGGGTGTGGGAACCGCTCTCACCGGGAGACCGTCCACTTTGCCCGCCATTTGCGCACCGGCCCCCCGCCGCCCGCCGCGCCTCGCGCGGACTTTTCCGCCCGGAAAAGGCGCTCGAATCGCGCGGATGCGCCGCGGGGAACGCAGGCTTGGACTTCTCAGGCGGGTGGACCATGTCGTGCTTGAATGTTTTCTCAGGATGTATGAGCGCAAATGTGTACGATCGGTGGTTCTGGGCTCGCTTTATTCGGTGACTTCTGACACGAGCGATTTTTTAAATGAACACCGAAATGGAAGTAAGATGGAAAGTTACCACGCGTTTACGCTTCATTTCAATAGTAGGTTTCAACTTTATAGAGAATTGTTTTAAGATAATTTGATACTTTAAATTCAGAGGTATTTAGATAACCTGCAGCACCTGGGCTGACAGGTTTAAGGGGAAAAAATCAAGCAGAGAAAATCGTAATTTTTCTTGCAACTAAGGAAGTATAGTCATCTTTCAAGTATAGCGTAGTAATCGTTTATAAGTACAATTAACTCCGCCTCGGTACGCGATTTGCAGCGCAAAACTAGTACGTATGCTTGTAGGACCTTTATGAAAACTCGCGTGAATTATATAGATCATTGACGAGCGGTTAATTCTCACGCTCATTTTCACAATCACACGCACAATCATATTTAAATTCTCCATCTGATTCTATTAAAATAAAATATTCAGTCGACAGAACAACATTGTATCCGTAAAAGTCTCCAACCACTACTACCCAACGCACATAATTAAGTTTACATAAATTTCTAGAGTTAAACGAAACCGACAATCATAAATACAAGTCCGTGAATTAAGTCATATCTTCGAGAAAAGGCGCGAAACAAATACGACGCTAAGGAGCTTCATTTCACAAACCCTCAGCACGAGGATCGCAATAGTAAATCAGCTAGCGCTAACAAAAAGAAAAACCCTGAGAAATAACCGAAAAGGACGACCAGGAGGATAACCCCGAGCGGTAGAATCCTCGGTCGCCTTCGAGTTTATCGGCCGGACGGGCGTGCCGAACCACCGTGTATCGCATTACGGCGAATACACTTACGTACATATCCGTTCACGGCAAAAGAGGAAGAGGAAGGGGCCAGAAGGACGGGGAGTGAGGAGGAGAGGGGAGAAGAGGATAATTTATTATGCTGTCAGTATGTCGCTCACAATGACCGCCTCCTCGATTTTAGTGACACGGCGATTATCGCCGCGGCCGATCTCGGCCGATCATCGTTAGCATGAATAACGCGACAATGGTAATCCCTTTCGTGAAAGTGCTAACGGCCATACGTGCCTCGATGCCAGATGCCGTCCTGAGAATGTAGAAGAGATCGCCGTCGTGAGGGACTCCGAAGAGGAGCCGAGTGCTGAGGACATTCACCACGAGCACCGACACGTGGCGCGTATATATGCTCGTCACTCGGCGAAACGTTTCTAAAAATATTTAGCGGCAGCAAGAAAGAAAATGAGTTACACCCAGGGATGAGCTCATCGACTTCGGCCCGTTAACAGCCGAATGTATTTTGGCAACGTTATATGTCAATAGAATTTTACTTATTTCGTTATTCCTGATTTCCTGGCAGCCTCGCTGCCGACGCTCGAAGTCGCTCGGCTTATAACACTTTTCGTGCTGCGTTTTCCATTCAGGCTATTTAGAGGCTTCCTTGTGGAACGAAAGATTAAGGAGGAATTGTTTCTTACCAATTATGAAGATTGTAGGATGTACGTTAGGAGCAAATTGTAATGGCGTGGCGAGATACACTCCGCATGGTGTGAATGGAAATCAAAAGTAAATCCGATAGTAGCGAGAAATCGGTTTGACATGGAACATGTTAAGTCCACGAGGATTCTAACTTGGTCAAACCTTCCTGATCGAGCTGCGAGAGATATAATTATGAGAAAAGACGGGGGTCCGTGTTATGAAACAAGGATAAAAATAAAAAGCACGTTCGGCGATCTTAAACGATCACTGCTATTAATTTTTCTTGCTACGGATATACAGCAAGTGGAATGAAATATACATAATACTATCGACGTTTAGTCTCCATTTAACACTAAACCGATCGAAGTGTTCAAAAGGACCAGTCAGTCGTTTCTTAAAAAAAAAAGTCGCTGTACTTTGCGAGAGGGTATTTTTGAGAATTTCCATAATTCTACCGCAAATTATAATTCATTCTATCGATCATCGACTTCTCTGCCCAATACCCTTTTTCTTTAAGGATATAAGTGGTATACATAAATATGTCCAGAAACTGGCTGCCAGCTTTAGTCCTAAAAAGCACAACTGGTAACATAAATCATCCTATTAATGAAAAAAAAAATCAGCGTATAAAGGTCAGAATACGCCGGTTAACTTCACTATCGAAACCCCACAATCCTAACCTAACCCTCGCATAAGGAAAACCTCTGAAACTCTGCCAGTTTTCCATTTCCATTTCCACTCTCTGCTCGACCAGCGCAATCCGGTAATCGTCTCTGTTTATGCGCTTCCCGAAGGTTATGAATCGATTCCAAAGATGTCCAGGTTCGAGCGGCGAGTAAAGCTGATAGGGGACGCTCGACCGGGCGAGCACCTGTCTCCCCCGAATCCCCGGGGGCAAAATATTCTTGAAGCACTTTCCAGGGGTTGATCGTGAGCGGGGGCGGAGGTTGGGGAGGAGGACGGTACACCGTAAGGGACGCGAGGCTCACGGGGGTGGTTTCGGGGAAGGAAAGTGGCCCCGTTACAAGTTTTACTGCAGTTTTGCGGCTCGAAACTGCGAGCGCGTAACGGCCGGCAATTGAATTTAAATATTCAATTATGCGATGTGTAAATGAAATAGAAGTCTTATGCAAATGGCTACACGCCGGGGGTTGTTGCAAATTTAAAGGGTTAAATATTTATTAGCGGAGGGTTAACCGAGATTTATGGCCGCGCGGTGGCTCTCCGCTTGTGATACCAGCACCGACGTCCGGCGTACCTTCGCGAGTGCCATAGACGAGCGAAAAACGGCTCTTCGTGAGCGCGTTACGGCCTCGAACTTCTGCCTCGTGGAGAATCTTTCGCTCCTCTTCCGTACGCCTCTACCGAAACCACCGATCTGCCTGCGATACCAAACGCGAGATAGGAGCCTTATAAATTACTTCCGGCCCACCTTAATTGGTTCCTGAAGAACCAGCGCCTGTGTTATCGCTTAATAAACCGGCCTATTACGACGATCTATGCGTACGTCCTAACGATTAAATAATATATCCTGCCGGCTTTAATCCTTCGATTATGAAACTGCTCGGAACTAAACGCTCTCTCCGCGGCCAAGCCAACCGTCGCAATGGTATGGCTAAAGCGTATAGAGCGCGGCATCGATACGCTGAAGAGTGCTTTCTATCGTACAATATAAATCCATATCGTATGATATAACCCATAAAAATAATATCGATAATAAAACCCGTAACGGGATTCACTGTGTAAAAGCTGTAATAACTGGAGAAACAGTGCGGATCCATCGCAAACACCGTGAACGTTTGCTTTAGCCGAGGACATGAGATAAAAGTATGCTTTATAGACGTGCGCCAGTTCCATCGGCTACGCTGATTATTTCCATTCTATGCATATACGTATGAATTTATTGGACATGCCGACGGTTTTGCTGTATTATAAATGGCCCGCATGAATTTCGCGTGGATCGTAAAGCAACGAGGAATATTGTCCTTGTTGGAGTATTACACGCTGTCGCCGTGTTGCTTCGAATATCCACGACGAGCACAGTGCGCGACATTGTGTCGGTGGAGTGTTTCGATCGAAAAGGACACGAAGGTTTTCTGCATGCAGGGAAAGAGGAGCTAGGCTCGTGCGGTTGCGGCCCTCTCGGCGCGAGCCCCAATGAAAACCCAGAAGACGTTTTGTTTTAACTCAACAAGGCTAACATTTATTTATAATGAAAATACGTTGATTGAGACAATAGTTTAAACAAGTATCATTATCAGTAATATATTATCACTATGTAATGCTAGTCGTATACAATGTTCGGGTGAGTTTCCTTTTCAGTTTTCTTAACTCTAGTAAGTTGTAATTGTAAACACACATACATGCACAACATCGGTCGTACGAAAATTGTTCTCTCCACGCGTTAAATGCCTCGTGCTGATCAAACGGCGCTCGCCGAGTGTCGCCGTGTGTGCGCGTATGTAAGTGTAAATGTACGTACGTTTATAATTTTTATATAATCCCCCGCCTACGTCGCGTCGCGCGCCATTCCTCGTAAACGTTAACAATCGCAGAAAAAATACGAAACAAAAACGTAACTATGAACGCGGCATTTGCCAACAAACGTTTCACCTGGCTACTGGCTGCGGACCGAAGATGATCCCCGATGAAACTTAATAAAAACCCGGCCCCCTCGTCTCGCATTCGATTATCCCAAATCGCGTACCGATTTCAAAGTAATAAACCCCGCGCGCTGGATCGAGTATTGTCGCAAAAGCGGTTCGATCACGGTCGCAAAAATGGCGCTTCCGCGAACTACGTTCTTCGACTCCCCCGAGATGTCGGATCCTCCGTACTCGCCTCCACGGAGACGATCGGATTTTCGTTGCGTCGAGTCGCGATTAACGAGCACGCTCATCCTTGCGACCACTGTTCGAAATGGCAAGACGCAAAACAATTTTTACAAAACCGAAACTACGCTCCCATTTTGATTCTCTGGTAACGGTGACTACGCTCGAGCATGGCGATCGTAGATGCTTCTCTTCCTTGTCGTGTTACAGTCGCTAAACCGCTTTCTTTGATTAGTATTAATTAAGTACACAGTCCCCAGCGTGATTGGGCGCCCGCTGCAACCTATGGCACTAAGTATTCACGTTATCATCATTTTTCATTAATTTTAATCACCCTCACTGTCCTCCGCTATATGCATCTCGTTTAAGCGCAGCAAGCTCTCCCGTCGCACTCGAAGACGACCCATGATGCATTCAGTCGTATAGTTAAGCGTAATGAAAAGACGGTCGAACTTCCGACGATCGATCAAACGGAGATAATCCGCGGTTCGTGATTTGAAAGGACGATAAAAGAGAAGATCCTAAAACCTCGAGTCATACACTAAAACACGATAAACCGTTCTTAGGCATAAAATCAAAAGGCGGAAGCCGTTTAATCGATGTTCGGAATTCTCCGACTCCGAAATTGTTACCCCGTACGGTAAAAAAGGAGAGAAAAGTAATTTCATGCAATGGAAGACGCAAAGGATTACAAATATAAATATATAACCGTAAATGAAAACGTAAATTGAGCATCACATGTTTGAAACGCAAGTGTAATATCAGATAAAGCGGGGCATACGCCACTGGCGGATTGCACCGGCGTGCATTTCCCCATCTCCGTACATTCCTTCTAGGTCCTCCTTGCTTCCTTCTCCGAGAACCATCTTCCCTTCACGTTCGGCCGTCTCTTTTCTTCATGGTTACAACGAAAGCCGAGAGATCGTTGGACCTCTCGACCCTAGGTTCGGCACTCGTAACTAGGGTTCCGACCGGCTGGTGCCGAAACCCACCTTCCAAAGCCCGTACACCCTTGCATTTATCTCTCATTTCCGTGACAATTATCTCTACCGTATCGTGACGGTGAATCGGCACGATCGGTAGGACCACCGAGAAGATCGCTCCTCCGGTCTGGTGCCCCGCGCCCTTTGCCCTGTTTTTGTATTACGTACCTGTCGCGTGGAACCAAGATTTGTTCCCAGTGGACCCTGTGATATATATCTCCGGATGTGTACGCTCGTATATCCGCACGCGCATGCGCACACGGAGAGGCCTCCTCGTGCAGCCTCGCGAGCGTGGCAAATTTGGCCCCCGACGATCTCGAGTCTCCGCGTGCGCTCGCGTGCGAATCCCGTGTACCGGTATGATTCATAGCGATTGTAGTTCATCGTGTTGGTGTGTGCGTGTACGTGTACTTATTTGCGTGTAAAAGGTAGTACTAATTTCAGGGTCGAGAACGTCGAAGAAGCCTTCTTCGTCGGCATTGGCTGGGCACCAGCGGGAAGAGTCGTGCGACTCCTCGTGTTCCTCGATATCTCGAGTGATTGCTTTGGAGACACATTACATACAAGAAATACCATATATTTCTTGCAAAATACAAGGGTTGTTAAGTACGGGGATTGGGGGTGGACCTCGCGCGCCCTGCCGGCCAGGACTTGTACCTCACACAACTCCCTAGTTACGAGTACCGAGACCTAGTCATGATGGATGTATCCGATCGCGTAGCATCTCGCTTAGCTTTCTTTCCTCCGTTCCGTGCCGCACTGTTTTCTTAAGCCTTCGAACGCATGCCCTCGGCGAGAATAGCCCGCGGTCCGCTCCTGATCTTCCTCTTTTCCTTGCCCTCTCGGATCGTCCTCGCGTGCCCTCTCGCTAATCGCACACTAGCCACGTCAACTTAATCGCACCGTAGTCTCGACGCTCGACGCGCCTGCCCAAAACGCATGATGGATCGCCGCGAGCAACGATGCAAGCAGAGCGGTACGTGTCGGGTTATTGAAAAGGTTCCGAAGTTAAAAAAGAAAAGAAAGAGAGAAAAGAGAAAAAAACAAAATTGAATCGCAACCACGCCGCACCCATTACTCGAGGGGGATCCATCGTACTTTCGAGACAGCCAAGCATACACTCGCCCCTCGATTCGCCGCAATGTAACTCCTTCGTGTCCTTTTTTTGCCATCGTAACTCGCGCCAAAACGCCGGCTTCGTATATATCACCGTGTTCGGTAACCACTAATCGAAGCTAATAATAAGTTAAAAACTACATCTACCTGTCCTGCATTTTCACAAGCATAGCCCATTCGCACGGTTTTACTTTCGCGCACCCTTTCTCACGGTTACTCCCTCTCCCACCCTTTCTCGCATTTCTTAAGTTAAATTCGATCGTCCAGTTTAAAAATAGACACAAAACTCGTTTTGTGACGAATATAAGCCTTAACCCTATTACGTATATCCTGATCACGGTTAATATTTCGTTTAGCGATTAATCGTCGTACGGTTGCGCCGGTTCTAAGCAACGGCTTTCGTTCCGAGCTTTATCGTTACCGAGAGGGCGTACACCCTTGGCGCGCGTCACGCTGTCACCTTGTACACCTACGAACGAGGCTACCTAGAAAGTAGACACCGCGTAGACGATATAATGCCTGTCGTAAGCACGCCTACCGGCTGATAGTATCGATTATAATCCGACGCCTCTATACCGAAGCCGACCCGCAGTCGGGCGTACATCTCTGTTGTACGCGAATAGTCCAACCGACCGAGGAAAAAGAGACGAATCTTACCCTCGACCCTGACTGTGGAATCATCGACGATCCTCACAGGCATATTTATCTTCCTCGCGTCTCACGCGCAAGTCCGTTTCCAAACGAAGTCGCGATGAAACTTTCCGTTCGCCGTTTAAAGAGAGGAAGAGAGAGAGAGAGAGAGAGAGAGAGAGAGAGAGAGAGACAGCGTCAGGCACGACACGAAACAGTCGAAGAAATCGCGTCGAGCGTAAGCATGAATCTTTCGCGAGCCCCCGATCGATATTCTATCCACCGAGCGTGCCCTGTCGTATTCCTGTCCCCGTACGTTTCGCCAGCACGACGTCCGGAGCTACGATCTACCTGTCGAACAAACTACCTCACCGTCGCCTCGCCAAAGAGTCGCGCAAAGAGAGGGAGAGAGAAACAGAGCCACGCTCTTTTTAATGCCCGCTTACGAGTTAGCCATGCGTCAGTGCCGCACCGCGAAAGACCTTGAAGAGAAGAGAAAAGAGGGGAGGGAAGAGCTCGCCTGGGCGAAGAGCTTCCAAAAGGCGGATCGTCCGGGTGCGAATCCTTCGAGCGATTGGAAAAACCAGGAGCCGCGTGCAGCCACAGAGCCAAACGCGGAATCGGTTGCATAAGGTGCGAGAGAGGTTGCAGAGGCGCTCTCGCACCCATAATAGCCCATTACTAAGCCAGCTTCGGGCGAGAATGTCTCTGAATATGTCTCGAAAGCGGAACACTCCCGAAAATCGATGTCAACGCACGAGCGCTGCCGGGCTCAATAACAGATTTAGAAACATTCTTCTCTGCCTCTAAGATTCTTACGTAACCGGTTCCAGGTTAAATCGGTGGCGTGCGCCGGTTAAACGCCCGACGAGAGGAACGCCGAATTTATCACGGTCCAGCTCGCGCCAATACTCGCGCGCATTCGCGGACGATCGAGTAATATCGGTTCCTCCTTCACCCAGGAAGATTCGTGGGATCGGCCCACTTTGCGCGAGCGGCTAGAAGCGCGATCCAAATAGCGGAACTCCGGGAACCTTCGCGATGTCGAAGCCCGTCCCGGGGCCGAGCCCCGCGAGACCCGCGGGTTCGATCGTGGAAAGTCAAGCCCGAGGAGCGGCGCGTCTCGAGGAGTGCGACAAGACAGCGAGCTCGCAAGGAGATAGACTCTAGAATCTGAGCAACGTTAATAGGCAAAGAAAGAATGAATGAACCGAAAAGCCAGCCAAGTGCCAATGAGAAAACAACGCTCTCGCTCCTTCCCTCGGTAGCAGTGCGAGACACTCATAGCAGTACACTGAACATTCCGACAAGTAGCGCCAGTCCAACAATTCGCTCGACGCGAGAGACCCCTCGTGACACGGCTGACCCTATAGCGCTCCGACATTCGATCGAAGGAGAAAGCTCGCAGCGGAGCACCCCGGATCCTCTGTCCTCGAAACGCTTCTGAACGAACGCGCCCTGGTGCCAGGGTGCGCTTAGCGTGGTGGAGCAGCTCGCCCGTGGCAATGGGCGCTTCCGAACGACGCTCGCTCGCGCCCAGCGATCGAACAGCCATCGGGGCGCAGGGATCGACCTTGACCTCGCGCGACCGTGGGGGTAGGGTGACGAGCGACCAGGGCCGCCGTCTTTGTCCCTCGGCATATCGAGGCACGATCGTCCTCCCCGATGGCCCAAGGAAGAAAGAACGCTACCAGCGCGGAGGAGACGCGGACGACGCAGGTTCGCAGAAGAAGTGGGGGGAAGAAGTAGTAGAAGAAGAAGCGTCAGGAAGATGAGAGAAAAGGTCTCGCGGTATCGGCACGGAAGTCGCGTCTATTACGAGCACGGATAAACGGCCGAGCTGATGCTGTGGTAGGCGGCGAGGGCGGCGTGCGCGTGCGCGTGCGCTGGGGGCGCGGATGCGGCTGCGTGCGGCGAGGTGGCCATCGCGGATGCCGCCGCGGCTGCCATCATCATCTGTTGGTGCGTACGCTTTAGGGAGTTGGGAGTTGTGGCGGCGCTACTTGGGGTAATAGCAGTAGTAGTGGTGGTGTTCGACTGCGGCGCAGGGTGGTGGTTTTGGCTTTGGTTTTGGCTCAGTTGCAAGGGGGTGGTAGTGGCGGTATTGCCGATACCGGCGTGATTATTATTATTGTTATTATTATTCTGGCTCTGGTGGTGGTGGTGGTGATGGTGATGGTGGTGGTGGGGGGTGATCGCGTCGTGCGGATAGTAAGACGTTGACGATGGTGAGGTACTCACGACGTCCGGCGTGCTGGCTCCGTCCGTGTGGCTGGTGCTGTCGGCAGTGCTCCTTGGTCCGCCACCGTCGAGGCCGTTGCCCATCTCGGGGGGCTTCGAGCTCTCCCTGTCGTCGATCACAAGGTCGATCGGCATCTTGCCCTTCAAGCAGCTTATGTACCGGTGGCAGAAATTGTCGCACAGCTCGTGAACCTGAAATCAGAGCGTACGCTTTGTGAGTCCACGTTGCCTTATCGCGCGAAAGAGTACGGATTATTTAATAATAACACGATATACTCGGTACTGCTCTTCCTTTCTCTCAACCCACCCAATAAAGCGCGATCGTGCACGAGTTAAGCGACATAGCGATTCATTCGGGTACGATGGGCGAATCTATTTTGCCTAGAGAGATAAAGGGTAGATCCGAGGCTTTGCCCCGCTCTCGGAATATTGAGACAGCGCCGGGTATAAACTCGAGGATGGGTGCACGAAGATGGAGGAGGCTAGTATCCGCGTTGCACCTCGAGGCCGTGGAAACGGTCCGCTGGCGAGAGAGGTATCGATGCAGCGGCGTAAGGGAGACGGAGATAAAAAGAGAGGGAGAGAGGAGGTCTGACCGGTGTCCAGTCGACCAGAATGTTATGTATGCAAATGAGGTCTGACAGGCCTATAGGATACCCGGTCCTCCTCCGTCCTCCTCACGGTTCGTCCTCCTGCCCCCTCTGTCCCTGCGGCATCCTCGCTCGCTTGCCTCCTTGATTCGGTTTAGAAGAAACGTATTATATAAGCAAAAGCAAATAAAAATCGTTATCTTGTTATATGTAAATCGACGAGGAGGATAGCCGGCGTCTCCTTCGCGCTGCAATGTACCCGTATGCCTTTTTCCTGACCCGTTCCACGAGCTACCTCGGGCGCTAGCTTGCCTACCTAGCGGATGCTTAGAACCTTGTTCTTATTAGGCATTTATATATAATAGAGAAACCGGCCATCTTTACCGTAGGCGTTACCGTCCAATGGTCGAGGCCCGTACTACGCCTCGACGAGCAACCATAGACAATGCACGCGTTTATCAAGCGTTAAACGTATACAACGAGCACTTTAATCCGCGCGGAAGGCCGAGCGACGAACGATCGGACTTCGAAGATCCCACGCGTCGAGTGTCATTGGAGAACACCAGGGACCATTTTTTATTCACGCATCCTGGTATTAGTCTCGCCTTATTTACTTATCCTCGATATTCAAAATTTGTATGTATATATATATATATATAGGATCCACGAAAGAAATCTCGATACACCTTGGAATCACTTCCTTCTCGAAGCCAAACTATTTTAGCCTAAGAAAGTTCCCCAGCTTTTCCCCGAACGCAATGCCGCGCCACGGCAGCAACACAATGCCTCCTTAAGATGACTAGACTCTCTTTAACGCGGGGACGAAAGGGCGGCATGAGGAGGCGGAGGACCTCGAAGGACAGCAGCTATAATGCCGGACTGGTTAGAATTTGATCCGCCGGGAGTCGAGTCGAACCGGCCGACAATGCTCACCGAAGAAAAGAAACGGGGCCCATCTCCCTTCTGCCTCTTTCTTTCTCCGTCCTTCCTCCTATTCCCATCGCCAAAAAGACTCCACGGCCCTCGCAGAATGTTCACTTACACAGCCGCGTTTCCTCGTCTGTATGTCGCGTACCAGGGAACATGGATCTCCTCCTGCCTTTGGTACACTTATTTTGGGACTTTTTTTACTCCCCAGGGACGACCTTGAACCTGCACCGCGAGTACGTGCCAGAAATGATGATCCTTACGGACCAAACTTGAGGAGCACCATTAATGACACAGGTTAGGGATCGTCTTTCGATCGCTCAACACCGAACCCGCGTTAATTCCATCGAGACCGGCTTCTTGGATCGGCCGAATATACCGATGGCTCGGTTCGTACATTGCCCTCACGAATGCCGCTTAACGTGCGAGTACTTTGGCGCTTCGTCATGATCTAGAACACGATACGATGCCTCTGAGGATGCGAGCTTTTGCGATCTATCGGCCCGCTGAATCGCGTCATCCTACACCGCAGACGATGATCTCGAGCAGGCTGACACAGGATCCAAAAGGTCCCCGACGATACGGAACACTCGACTCCTAGTAGTGCGTATCCCTCTTCTGAGAGTTCTTTTGAGGACGCGAGCAAAAGGACCATCGCGTGGTTGGGGAAGACCTCTCGCCAGGGGGACGACGATCCAGCGAGGATACCGGGGATAAGACACGCGATACAAACGAAGGTGAATAAAAACGATACGCTCAATCTAGGATCCCCGTTTCGGTAACTTAATATTCCACGAAAATACGTTCCAAATACGCATTCCAGGACGGGCGTATCTCGAGCGCGGTATCCTTTCGTCGTTTGCACGACGACCACATCGGCTGGCCGGTATCGCCATCTTAGATTCATGCACAGCCGGACGGTATAGGCAGGATACTTCCTCGGTATCTAATTCACCCACGCGAACCACCTTCTCGGGTTTTCTAACCCAAAGGTGGGTAGCGAGGGAGATAATTCTTTGCGAAGAACGAAAATATCGAGTGTCCGGGAGGATCAGTGACCCTTTCAGCGTACTTGCACCTCGGCTTCGACCCTCTCCTAGTCCCGCGCGTCCCATCGACACCGGGCACTTGTCGGAAACCGTCTCTCGAAAGCAGCGCATTCGGCATGCGATGGACAATCCTCATTGGCGTAGCCTCGGCTCCGCACCGAACTAACTCCCGGATCGCGGATTTTATTGGCCAAGGTATAAAGGGGCAAAAAGCTGTCGCGAGTATCGCTTTCATTATATCCCCACGAACTTCTCGTGTTCCTGAACATACGACACCGGAGGCAACGCCATTACCGGAAGGTGCCTGTGCAAGCGCCAGAAGAAACTCAATGGCCGTACGATACTGGCAACGCTGTCGCCTGTAACTCGAGATTATTCCCATTTTATAGCCGATTTAACAAGCCCGAAGGTACGAGGGGTGTGTCGCTTTAAGCGTGGCTGAGCGCCGTGTAATGTACGAAAGAGAAATTGTCGGACGGATTTTAGCGCGCATTCCACTCGAACGATTCGAGAACGAGCTACGAGCCGTCCTCTGCCTCTGGTTTTCCGTTTCCTCCCTCGTTAGGAGGGCTCTCCCCCTACCTCCGAATTCCCGATTGCGAAAATACCTCACTATTTAGGGCCCGCGCCTATAGTTTCACGCTGTTCCGGGGATCGGGCTTCGCGACCATCCGCAAAACGTGTTCTCGATTCAAAGACCTCTTAACCGGGCTGTTATCCCCACCCGGGCCCCTTTCTTCTCCACTCCCACCCGATCCTCGAAGGGGAGGTTCCGCGCGGGGCGACATAATGCCACCGCGGCCTCTCTCTCCCCCTTTCCTCCTTTTCATTCAGCCCCAAAATTACTCGAAAATTTACGTAAACGTAGGAAGGAACGGGTAAACGTCCCCTCCCGCACTTTCCGCCCCCCCCCCTCCCCCTGCCGCTCCTCGCGGGCTCTCGGAAAGGCAAACGGCGAAGAATGGAGCGGATCCACGGTACGTACGAAGGAAGGGAAAAAAAGGAGCGCGGCGAACCCCATTTACGGCACAATAGGCTCCTTTGAAGCCGAAGGTAATGAAGGTTTCGGGGTGTCCGTCTCGGTCGCTCCCGTGGCCCGATTCACAACCTGACCACCCCTTACGGCACGCACAGGATACCCATATACCGGGTGTACTCGCAAACGGTTTCCCGCTTCCTTCCACCTCCACCCCGTGACGCTGAATGGAGTTCCTCCTCGCGCAGGGCGGAGGAGGTCCCTTGGATCGAAAAGGGCCGCTCCTCGTCCTCCCGATACTCTTCCTCTCCCGCGGATAAAACGATGACCATGCGCGCCTTCCTATACTCGAATATCCTCGAAATAGATCCGGGCGTAGAGGCGCCGCGCTTCGAAGCGGCGTGCAACGCACGTATGCGGTTAGGAACGAGGAGGAAGGCTAGCCACGAGGATACTAGAGAGAGAAAGTGAGATCAAGAGAAAGAATGAGAGAGAGAGACAGAGAGAGAGAGAGAGGCGGAGGAACGGAGAGAGGAAAAGGGACCTGGGGTTAGAACCAGTTCCCTGCAGCGGGTCCCGCGGAAAGGGTCGTCCGCGTGTTGTACCAGTACGAATCCCGTTGGTATGCACAGTGCGCCATAATATCCCATAAGAAATTTACCGCTCTCCAACCAGTGACGGCGTGTATGCACGCCGACTGCCGTGAGTCCCGGGCCGGGGGAGCGAAAGAGAGAGAGAGAAGGGGAGAGGGGGAGAGAGAGAGAGAGAGAGAGAGAGAGAGGTAAAGATGGGGAGATAGGAGGAGACGGGGATGGCAGGTATATGCCGCTACTTTGGACGAGGCGGCCAAGGAGATAGGGGGGGAGGGGTAGGGGAAAGCCGAGGGAAAGACGGGGGAAGGAGCGCAGGAAGGAAGGAGAAAGCGAGGGCCCGACTGGTCCTTCCTTCCGCGCACCGGGCTCCGGCAAAACGTAATTATGCTAATACGCGATTGGCTCGAAAATGTTAAATGCACGAAGCGCAGCACCGCGGGCTACCGCGGCTCTCCCCATTGGTCCCGCTCCCTTTCCCCGGCTATCCGTTTCTCTTCGTCCATCGTTTTTCTACCGCACCCCTCTCGCTCCCTCCTCCACCATCTCGCTCTCCTTCTCTCCGTCCCTCTACCCCCCTCCCCTCCCCCCTTCCTCTTCCACCGCGCTACGCGCACAGATATTTATGGAATCTTCTTCATCGCGCGCCCGCCGCATTCCGCTCTGCTCGATCGCGTTCCGCCTCGCCTCGCCTCGCCCCTTCGCCACCCGCCGGCCTTATCTCGCCCCGGCCGCTCTCTTTTCTGGGCCCTGGGGATCGGGAACGTTTCAATCATCGATACGCCCGGTGCCATCGCGTCGAATCGCGACGAGCTTTTGTCACGGCTCACCGTGAACCATTCGATGCTCTGCGCACTCGCCGAGAGCGGAGCGCATTTCGCTCGCGAAAATATTCCGCAGACCGAATCACGCGCATCCGACGTTGCTGGGATTCACGGTGTAGAGTCATCGGTGTGGAAGATGGTATTAACGCTGGAGGAAGAGGTGAGAATGACGAGGCAGAGGTTTCTTGGAAAAATTGCTGCATTTCGTGAGAGGACGGTTTTTGAGATTCTCCATGATTCTCCCGTACAATGTGTATTGGGGTCTATAGATCAATCGGTATCTACTCTTAGTAAGCTTTTTCTTCAAGGATGTACGTGGTGTGTATGAATGTGTGCAGAAAGTGGCTGGTGGGTTTAGTGTTGAGCCATCAAGTCGGTATTTAAATCTCCCGCCTGATGTGCTTTCGAGAGGTAACTTAAATGTCTAAGCGGCAGTTTTCTTACAATAGTATATATAAAAAATTGTATCCAAACGAGCAATATAGGCGCCTTAGAAGAAATGGGCCTTTGGCGAACGAAGAGTCGCACTTCGCGTGAATGTCACGTCGTCCTCCCTGTACGCATAGCTCAGAGCGCGCGTGACATTCACGTGCTGCCAGGCTTGAAGTGTTAAGAGTAACGACCCGCGATGCGAGGGACTATACACAAAACGACTTATGATGCGATGGATATACTGCGCGCAACGATTAGGCATGGTTAACAGAACTCTGATATATTTTTCCACGGTCCTTCGCATAGTGCATCGAAAGCAACGAACTCAGCGCAGAACTTGTTAACGAAACTGCGAAGGAAATATTATCTATCGAGATCTAAATTGCTCGACAAGCCCAAGCTTTCATCCATATTAATTCATTGAAGCAAGAAAAAGAAGAGTACCATGTCATATTATCTGACCGAATATTAATTACAGCTTCGATAAGAACATCGAACGTAAGCCATTCAAGTTGTATATCCGCAAGACACATCCTGGTACTCGCCACCTTTTCGCAGGTGCACCTGCGCGCACAAATGGTCAGCAGTCGAGTTAGCCCGAGGTGCATCAAGTTTCTAATAATGTAATCATGATAAACGAGGAAAATTGGTATAAAATTGCACGTCCGCGGCGGGCGGGCCGCTGGCGAAGAGCCGCAAGAGGCATCATTCCCGAACCGAGCCAATGGCTGCCGCCACGTCAGCTGCCATTTCGATGGAAATGCGATGGATGTCCGCTATTTTGTATGATAAAATATCGGCGCAAAAACCGCCTGGCTGGCCGGGCCTGCCTCCGTATTCTGAGAGCGCGCAAGGAGCCCCTCGAAAACTTCCGAGGTATCGGCCCACTTCTCTGGCGATTATCAATCGTTATACGAGAAAAGGCCGAAGCAGTAGGTTCGAATGCAATATTCATTCGCAGAACTTTTCGTTAGCCTTGGATGGCACTTTGGAATCGATCCTATCGCTGCTTCTCCGCGATCGACCACGAATTTGACGTCAACGATTTTCGATGCACGATGCTCTCAAATCGGTTTAATACCCTTGCAACGAGTATCTCGCATATTTTCGATTCTCCTATCAGCTCTCGACAAGATAATGACATTATCTATGGATACCATCGGAATTTAGCCGAGTATATTCAAACTCTGTACGCCTACTGCGTAGATATGTAAAGCATAGCAAGCTTGAAATGCTCATAAAGTACATAATATACATATACATAAGACCTGATCGCTATTTAGAATCATTACGTACTATTGCTTGTGCATTTGTATGTAGCTATGCTTCGAAACTGTTCTTCGATTAATTCTAAGCTACAACAAAGCAGTTTGAGTATACCAAATGTGGATCGATAACACTTTGGCTATATAATAATGATATCAAACGAGTGATCAAAGTTTACAAGTTTGACTTAATTTCTGAGATTTTGGATAGATCTCAAGTTCCGCGTACTAATCCTGCTTGAGTCCTTTGGTGATTCTGTATCGAGCTTCTCGAGAAAAAGACGGAAAGAAGGTCCGACATCGCAATCTAGAAACGCAGCCGTTGCAATGCAAACAGCTGGAACGAGGTAACGTGTCCGTCCGTCTTGCCCGCCATTGGACAGCTAAATAACGCCACTTACGTTAGACTCGGAGTCGGTCGGGCTACCAAGGTATACCATAGACGTCGGGTGGTGCCAAGCTTTCACTACAATTACGGAAAATTGCTGCTCGAGTCATAACCGTTGTTTTTCAAGAATCGCGTCCGGCTTATTCGTGACAACCGTAATAACCTTTGACAATTGGCCCGATTATGACCAATATTCGATCGTCGATATCGTAACGAAAGTGATAAAAAACCACTCGTACAAAACGACGCATAAATTTTTCAACAAGGCCATCTCGCGTTACGAGTAGATTTCTCCATCGGACTTTTCCGCGAAAATCAAAGATTTTGCAAAAATAGCAATGTGCGATTCCGAGAAATCGAAAATCGAATATAAAGAGCACTCACCTTTTCGAGCTCAAGGAGGTGAAACCGGAGGACCTGAATCGCCTGAACCATCTGAAATGAGAAAAGAGTCCAATAAAATCCATTCGGTGAAAAGAAGATGGGACGGAGCAAAAGGGTGAAGAAAGAACGTGTCAGGTGGGTAAAAGGCATGTAGGATAACCGTGGTTTGATATTCCGGTTGCAAAAGGCATACGTACTTGCTCTCAAGAAATACATTTATTTTACATACTTTAAACTACCTTCGTCTTTTTACTCGCGCGATAAGATATCGCTGCGTGCTACGCATGTAAATTAATATCGGAAACCAGCTAAAAAAAATTATCATACATATGCCGCATATCATCATTTGGGCAAAGCAGCATTGCAACTTTGTTCAGAAACATAAAAATTACGGCCATTGGTGGCGAGCAATTAATTCAATTTCTTATAGCAAAGTTGAATGCGTAAATTAATAATACACATTGAATACACAATACAAAAAAGAAAAGCAACGCTATTTGTTCGACTTTAATTCTCTATAGACAAAATTCGTTCACGAAATCATTTTTATAGTCCCATTTACGGATAACATCCAAAAGCATTTACCAGATCGATCAATCATTTTTTTAAAAAATTGTAGAACTTTTTTTTTACTTGCTAAGATCAATACATTACTTTATCGACACTACTTCTTTATCCCCATTCTCTTTAAGGATATACTTAATGCGCCTAAATATGTCTGCAAATTAGCTAGTAGGTTTAATATTAATATAGCATATTAATCTCAATAATCATAACAAAGAACAATACCCAAGAAAATCTAAACACCACTTCTCAGCAAGAAAATAAATCAATCAAGAAACGATCGATACACCGGTACATAACCTCAAAGTCACATTCACCTACAAAGAGTCTAGTATCGTCGATACAGTTCGCCACGCGTAAAACTTAAAATACAGAATCCGGAATAAAAGCTCCCGACGGTCTTAGTCGTCGTAATATCGAGCACGTCGGAGGATATACCGTTCCTCGCATCCCCGATAGCCTGCCTTTATCCACTCCGATCGTTCCCGCGCTTTCCTTTATTTCTTCCGTCGGATATCGCCGTCGTAATGCACGCAGCAGAGGCGGCCCACTCCGCGGGGATTAACGGGAATTAATTATTATTGCATCTGCATTCCGCTAATTGCGTACCTGAATACCGCCGCGCGGAATTCGCGCGGTGGTCGCGAGGGGGCGGTGGGGGTTGGGGAGGGGGGAGGGGCATGCGATAGCGCGGGGGTCAACGTCCAGGTGCCGAGCCACGAGGGGAAGAATTCGAAAAGAGAGGTTTTACACGGCGGTCGAACGAGCCCGCCAGTTACGATAATCGGGGAGAGGAAAGGATAAGGGAGATTTCGGATGCATACCTTTGGCTCGCCAGCCAGTCGGAATTTATCACGCACTTTATGCGCTCCCGATAATCGAAATTATCGCGCCCCGTGTTCGGATTCGATGCCGGACAATAAGCGAAAATCGAGGCGCGCATGCGCAGGATTTATTCCTGGACGGGGCGACATAATTTTGGAGCCGCATCGGCATAATTTTCCGATAGGCCTTAACGCCTAAAGGCACCGGGGAGCTCCTCCGGCCCCCCGATGTGGGAGGGGGGCGCGCCTTAGAGAGAGGTCCCTCTCTCGAGCCGGCAGAAGCGGCGATTCAATTAGGCAAAGCGGCAATCTTAATTGTTAATTAACATTATATTTATGCAATTATGGTCCATTATGATTCCGCAGGGCCGATAACGAAGCGAGCGCGATGAGTGCTCCCTCAGATAGTGACTCCTCGAAAGGCCAGTTTGTTACCATCTCCCCGCCTCCTTTCGCCATCTCTCTTCCTCCCTTGGCCTTCGCTCTCCTTTTCGCCTCCGACTGAACCTCAAGAACACGCCACGTACGGCAGGTATATAACGTTCGGTTCTGCACCCACCGTGCGCGACTGACAAACCAGATATCGCCTTGGAAGAGCGCATTTCAGTGCACGTACGCGTGCATTCGATGGAATGTCTTTGTACCCCCCCGCAGCCCCGTCCATTGGTACTGGCTAAGTTTGGCGCAGGTAACTCAGGTGGATTAACCGAGAAACAAGTGTTCAACGCGTACGCGATTATATTCGTTATAGATCGGTGTTGGGACTGGACAGCGTACGTTGCATGAGATTGTCCTAAGAAACACGGCGCGGGCTTCCTCGCGTACATTTCCAAATTAAATAGGTTAAGTTAATCGAGAAAGTCGTATCGAAGGTAGGTTGTTCGAGGGGAATGAATCGAGAAGAATTCAGAATCTGCGAATAAGGTTTGATTGCTGCGTAAACAAAGCTCCCATCCTCGAGAGTAGGTCTCACGCAGTCGGGGCTGTTATACAAATATAACGTGGAGAAACGAGGATGCGATCGGCTGGAAATTACACTCCGGTCTCCTCGACAGAAGTCCGGTGCCTTTGCCGTTATACCACCGTAACCCCTGCACGCTGCATTAAATAAACTGCAACCAGGTTCCGCCTAACGGCTCGTCGGAACGTGAACTCCTCTGATCGAGGCAGGAGTCCCGAACCGCAGCGCGAGTAGCGCCTGCGAGGCGCAGAGGCCGGCTCTCGAGCGCATTCGCGTTTCATGGGGAAAGGACGCGCGGCGATTTCAGATGATCCCGATAGACACTCCGCGCCATATTTCTATTTGGCGGGAAACAAAGCAGAACGATATAATTAGAACGACCGGGTTCCTCCTGGAAGAGCGTCAAGATATCATCGGCATACCAAGCGGTCAGATAAAACCCGGATAACGAGGAACACGCGGCTGACTGCGCATAGCTGGATAATCAGAGGAGGGCTATCATGCGCTACCAACATAAATATCAATTTGTAACGAGTCGTTGGAGAACAAATTTATTTCATCGCGAATAACTTCGATGGTTTGCCTACTATCTAATTTCCCAATTTTTTACGCCGTTTCCGCTGGGAATCGCGAGGCGCGATAAGAGAACTTTTCCCGAAGAGGGTATAGACATATTTATTCATTCCTGTCTCGTATGTCGAATGCTTTTATGAGACCGTTTCCTGGCTTCATGGCTACTTACATCGTTTTTAAAATTTCTGCAATACCGACATTTCAGGGAAGAATAAACTAAGGTATACGTATAAAAGTAGAGATAAAATAATCAGAATTCTGTTGAAAATGATCTTTGAAAAGATTATTTCTGTGGTGGTCCTTGTGGCATTTCTTCTATATAGTCACATAACAAAGTAACAGAGGGATTCCAGGGGCCCGCTTCCTAAAACTTACGGTTCCTGTATTACAAGTTTTTCTTTCTTTAAATATCCCACATATATATTTTAAATAAAGAACTTGTAATACAGGAACTGTAAGTTTTATGAAACGGACCCCAAATTTTGTAAAATATTCCATTATTATTATCGACAATAAAAAAGTGTACCCAATATACCAACTCTGAGTAATCGACTTTTTGACTTAACACACGGAATTAAAAAAACATAGATACTTACCACGATCAACAATAATCCTGTTGATCGATAAAACGTAATTCCTATCATTAAAATATTACATGGCACACAGTCATTATTCTCGATAGAGTCACATTCGAGTGGCCAAGGAGCCACATGCGGCTCCCGAGTCGCGTTTTCCAACCCCTGTGCGCTAGATAATGCTCGCTAACCTAGGACAAAACCGTTGGAGCCTCGCGTGCAAAAATCGGCGGATAAAAACGCACAGTCGTTCGCATTGTGCGAGAGAGAACGAAGAGGGGAGGCGTTGGCACCCGGAGGAATACGTATCGGGTCTTCGACACTTCAGGGCCCTCTTCGTCGCCGTCGACGGGCGACCAGCGAAAGAGAGCAACGGAGGCGGAGGGGGGGACCGGTAAAAAAGAGCAAAACCATAGCGAAGTGCAGAGAGAAAGAGAGGAGGAGGGGGAGAAAGTGAGGATGAAGAAAAAGAGAAGATGGTATCGCTCCAGTAACGAATACACAACACGCGGCGCCCGGGCGCTCCTTGACGAGATGGTGCGAGCGTCGATCCGCCGCGACGCGTTCCTCCACTCCCCCAGCCGACGTACCAACGTACAATGTGTCCTCTATATCCAGCGGTTTTGTTGCTCGGCGAACAAGTGCTCGTTTTACTGCGAGGAATTCTCCCACCTATCCCTATTCTCGCCCTCTCTCCGGCCACTTACTCGCTCGTAACCGCCGATTGCCACTTGAAAGATGAATTAAACTACCCGCGGAGAGCCATCGCGATTATTTTGCGATTAAAGAAGCGCGCGAAATTGAAAAATCAGCCTTGCAGCAGGGTTTTTGGATGTGTGCTGGGATCGAACTTAACCTCAAAAAGGTTAGTAAATGATGTTTCATGATCGTCATAAATGATGTCGGTAAATGAGTAAATGTCATTTACCGACAAGTCCTGAACCTAATAAACATGATTTAATGATCTTTATAAGAAGAGGAGTAATATAAAAACTCTTAGGCCTACATTATTCTGAAAAAGATACGAATTGAGATCGATGTTTCGCCCATGTGATTTGTGTTGGATGTGCTTTGTTCTTCTTCATATTCTGGTGATCGATAGACATTCATTCTTATTTAGTGGAATCGACACCGTTTTAGGTTATATATCTCTTTCCTGTGAAAGTTATTAAAACTCTCCGAGGCATCCATGTTTTACGTTGATTTTGTCTTCTATTCTGCGGGAGCGTATAAGCAAACGTCGTTACTTGGTACTCGCTTTAATTCTGCGAATCAGTCGTTATTGAAATGTACATTTCATATTTTCCACGTACCACATCGATCGCTAACTTTACTGAGTCTACAGCCTACTATGCAACACTAAACCTACCAGCCATATCCCAGGCATATTTACATACTATATAAATCCTTAAAAAAAAAGGACAAAGGAAAAATGCCAATAAATCAATAAACCGATCCATACACTACAACAAAATCCCCCAAAAAAACTCCACAAAATCCATCTCAATATTCCACACTTAAAAAAAAATACCAACCAATCCCACAGGTTTAGTGTTAAACCAAGTTCACAACGATCGATATAACCATATCGTACAAAAAAAAACATACAAACGTCGGACAACTATCGAACCTGGACGTTCCCAATAATAGTCACGAGTCATCATCCCCCCTGGCATCATAACCCTCATGGCTCTCCATTCGAAACAGTTTCCTGGCAAGAAAGCAGCATAGTGGCGCGTGGTAGGCAAAGGGTTAAACACCTGGATACAATGTTTCCTCTATACTCAGCTCCTTCGCAAACTTCGCGGGATAACTGTTGGGTCACGCGGTCGAACGAGGAACGCGCCCTGCCCACCGCGCCTCAGACCTCGCCACGACCCGCAATCTTTCGGCCCCGGAGGTTTTGCCACGATCGCTCATCACGTGATATTAATTAGGCCTGCGTATCCCGGGGGGCTCGCCGAGGGAGGAGGGGGGAGGGAGGAGAAAAACCGAGAGACGGGCCGAAGAAGCGGCCGAGATGGTGTTATTTATAAGCAGGGAGGGCCGATGCAGTCGGAAGCGACGAAAGAGGTTCCCCACTTTTCGCGTCTCTCTTTTTCCCTTTCTCCGCGTTTCCGCGTCCCTTTTCCACCGCCGCCGCTCGCGCGCCGCCGACCGATGCGCGATGCACTTGCGTATGTGATGCATGCGCGAGATACGGGATGCGCGCGTACGTGCGTAAATGAGCGCTACGTCGGGGCTTCGCGCCTCACGGACGCTCTCCACCGACTTGGCACTCCGTCTCTCTCTCTCTTTCTCCCCTCAAACGATCGAGTGCTGCGGACGCCTATGTGGCGTTTATCGAAAACGGTCTCGTTGGCGTACGAGCGTGTACAAGACCTGATTTCTAATGGCATAGGGACTACGAAGAAGATAGGCAAAAGGATGGGCCTACGCGATGTCTTATAGGAATTCCTCATATTTGTGTAGTTTTTTATTTCTTTTTTGTTCGAGATTTCTGGAGCTTTTTGGAGCGATAGATGAGTTACTGAGAGGATCTGTTTGGATTTATTTTCTTATGCTTTCTGAGAAATGTGAATGATGTATTTTAATATGTCGAAAAAGTGGCCGGCGGTTCTAGTGTTAATATGTTTTCGGTTTTGGTGGATATTAGTTGGTTTTTGATTATTCTTAGGAATGATTTTGGTCATTTTGAGCGTACTTATGCTTCTGTATTGCATGAGAAATAGAGGTTTTCTTTTTAATCGTCGATGCTCGCGCAAAGATGAAAAATTTCTCAATGGAAGACGATGAGTTTGTTAATAGCTACACTAAGCTCGACAGGCACTTATTGCGCAATGGTGAAGCTTCGTTATATCGCGCAATTCGTAATACACTACAATTTAACATTATGTACAAGTATACCTATTGTCATATGGTAATATGCGGAGTTTTTTTACACTTGAGATTAATATTTGTATATTTTATTTAAAAATTGCAAGTAGATGTTAAATTTTCCCTCCCCTTTCTTGAAACGCATTGCGTGCATACTGTAAAATTTCAGCGTACGCCTCTCCACGAAATTTCACTTAATCTCGCGGAACTCCGCGGAGGTCGCGACCGCACGATAACTTAGCCACAGTAAACGACTTCATTGTCGTTGCTTCGAGATATGACGCGTGCAAAAAAGATGTACGATACAAAATATGAATACTCTAAACCAAGTTCGAACAATATTCAACGTATAAGCGAGCGTTAAAAATATGAAGCTCGCCAATATGGTACGCAATACAAAATATAAATTCCATCTCAAAGCGAAGTTGAACCGGCAAATACGTAGGTTGAAGACATAAGAAAATAAGAAGAATACAATTACAATGATAAAAATATTAATTGTACGCTAAATAAGTTTTGAATTTATCAGCACACCGGTTCAAGGTACGAGAAGTACTACGTATGAGAGATGTGCGGCTTGAGTGTTATAATGAACTTGAAACGCTGCTTAACTTACGTTTTATTACCTCGCCAACAATGTGCCACGTGATTCAACGAAAGTGATAATAAAATGATGAATATGTACCGCATGTACGTGTAATTTTGTAGTCACAATTCCTGCAGTTGTGACAATGCAACCTACCGGCTTGATGTTATGTAACAATTATAATGTAATACCTTCACGCGTGTTCGTCGTACACATCGTAAATAACGTTACTGACCATTCCAACGAACGTCCTAAATCGATTCGTATTCGGCGTCGAGTGAGACAATACGCGTACAGTGCAGATAGTGGGGTCAACACCGGATTAAATTTACATCCAATCTTACCGCGCGCATAAATTTCATGCAATACCTATCTTTTTCAGCACCTCCTACGAAGCATGAGGACACGATTCTAGCCTTGGCTAGGTTTTACAGCGCAGCCTTCGATCGGTATTCGCATAGGTGGACGTGCAGCGAAGCAGATGGAATTGTCTACGACTTGCATTAATCGTTCCGTACATACGAGAGAAAAAACAACGGTAGTTCTAAGGTCCAACAGACGATGAAAATTAAAGAATAGTTGTTAGAAAAATGATAATAGCAAAAGAAAAACAAGATGACTAGGCGCAAAAAGAAGATACAGTAACCGCGGAGTATCCATGAAAAAATTGGTAATCGATTAACAAATCGAACGAAGTTGAAAGGTACCACTTCGTACGCGGTTTGGAAAAAAGAGCGGTGCGTCGTGCAAGAAGTTGGCGAAATAATATCCAGGATTCGAGGAGAAGAAAGGATGAAAGGAGAGAAGGGAGGAAGTCACTCGCGGTTTCTTTCCGCGATATTAGGCAAAATTTCCAGCTGGCCGAGGATCTACGACGTCGTAAATCTCCCGCTGGCATACTGCGGTCCGATGTGATACCAAATAGAAATATGGATAACTCGCACTCGAGGCGAAAGAAGCGAGATAAATTATAACTGGCCCCCGAGTCCAATACTCGGAAACGAAAGGCGAAGAGCTTCGATGATTTAATCATCGTAAAGGACAAATGAACGGTTTATTTTGAAAGTGACTTAACTCCATTTATATTCAAATCGAGAT
Organism: Ampulex compressa; assembly: GCA_038496175.1. Taxonomy (NCBI): domain Eukaryota; kingdom Metazoa; phylum Arthropoda; class Insecta; order Hymenoptera; family Ampulicidae; genus Ampulex; species Ampulex compressa. The sequence continues at coordinate 6,927 of JBCFXI010001951.1, read as the reverse complement.
ATTTAAGAATTTGCGTTTCGATGAAAAGAAAAATGTACGTACAGGATATCAATGTGTTACACCGCTTAAGTGTATCTAAGAGGGTTAAATTTACAATTCCTAATAAAATAATAGTAATCGTTAAGCGGATAATACATATTTTCTTGCCACATATCGAGTTAAGCCACTTTCAAAATTAACAATTAGATTTGTTATGGAATTAGAAAGGACCCAAGTGCATTGGATATAATTTAAAATGCTTCAAACTGAAAAAACAATACTCCATTTCTCTTATATTTCTTTACTACATTTCAAAAACACAATGCATGCAATTCAGGAAATCTAACTATATTAAGTGCATAACAATTTAGTGCTCATGTACATTTTGTGTATGCAAGAGGAATTTCAAGAAAGCCTGGTGCATCGGGGGTATATATCGTAATAAGTCCATCGTGTCCTTGTATTTCGCAGCTCTAATGCAACTTAGGTCGCTATTAAAGTAATCTTTTCAATTATTGCAGTAACCGTTAAAATGTATGCGTCTAACATTATCGTATCCCCTGAATATACCTAATTCCAAAATGTTATGTACGACACCTCGCTCAATGTTGTACACATTACTACGATTACGGAAAAATAACTCGCAAATATACTCAGGCCACTTTCCAAATAAACGGCTCGAATAAAATACCGCGGCTATTGGTCCAATCGAATTACCATGAATGGATCTCAAAAGCCAACGGACCTCAACTCTTTTATTCCCGCGCAATACGATGCATCGAGAGACGCAACGAACGTAGAACGATGCATCCTCCATCTCGCAGGCTCGACGCGGAGATACTTCTATCCCTACTTAAATTTCCCCCTGGCAACGTCACGTAAACCGCGATGCGTGCAAATGCGATCGTCGAGTCACGTTAAAACAATACGCTGAGACAAAACATCCAGGCAGTAGCACAGCTGCCTCTACATAAACATGCGCGAGAAGTTATTAGCATTACTCCTCGCGGGGACAATAAAAACTGGCGAAAAACTCGCCTCGATAGCGTCTTATCGCGTGTGCGCGGCGAGCGCGAGCCAAAACATCGGCCGAAGAGGCCGAGCTGAAAGAACTAAATCGCGTAAGGCCGATACCACGCGTCCGTTTGGTGGGGCGTACACTCCGGGTCTACACGTACACACGAGCGGCTACTCTAATGAATGGCCGTTAATTGTATCAATTATTAACGGGGGACATCGCGCGGACGCCGCGACGACTCTTATCGATGTCCAGTGATTTACGAGCCGAGCCTTCTCTTCCCGATCGTGCCCGTCTTTCTCACTTGCTTCCTCCCTCTCTCTCTCTCTCCTACGCTCCCTTACACCAACCTCCACTTCGCGTTCCTCTCCTTCGCTCCCTGCGCACGCTGCTCTTTTTCCCTGCCAATGATTAAGCTACTCACCAATTCGCGCTACGCTCGACGCTCGACCGCTTCATTATCCGGCTTGGCCGCGTTCAAGTCCACGGCAAAAATATCATACCGATGCGCGGCGCCTCTCCTTACCGTGCACCGCTCCTCCTCCTCGTCGTCGTCGTCCTTCTCGCCGCCGTAGTTTCGCGATAATTAATTTCCGAGCGCGGCCGTGCCTCGATCTCGACCACTGTCACGACCGCGTGACTTATTCATCGGCTATTTGTAACGACTGCTTTATTGCCCGCGCTTTTTTCTTCCCGCATAATTTTCCCAGCGCGATAAGCTCGGCCCGAGCTCCAGCAGACGCTCGTGCAGCACTCGAGGAAACTGAGGATTGGTTTTTTCCAATTAAGCTTTCGCACGGGTTGCTAAGGTCATTTGGCGTGGCACCTGATGTCTAAGGTGGATTCCGAATCACCAGAGCTATGGAGTATATATCACGTGGAAAAACCATCGGTGATAGGCGGGATTCGATTTCGGTTCCTCTTCGTGGATCCTTTCGCTCTATCCATTAAAACAACGTAACTCTGAGGTTTGTATCTCTTACATTTATTTTCGACAAAAATCGCTAAGGTCCTTTAGCCTAGGACTTAATCTTCGAAGTGGAATTCGAATCACCAGAGCTTCAATATATATATACCACAAGGAAAAAGTATCAATAACGCGCAGGATTCGACCTCAGTTCTTTCACTTGGAAGTTCGAGCCTCTAGCCACTACAACCTAGAGTAGGTTTGATTTTCTTAAATTAATCTTTGACACCACGCTAAGGTCATTTGTCCTAGGACCTGCTGTTTAAGATGGATCTCGAATCACCAGAGCTATAATATACATATCACATGGAAAAGCTGATGCTGTATTAAACCGAAGCGATGGGCAGGACTCGATCTCAGTTCTTCCACGTGGAAGTCTCTGTCCACTGAAACACCGTAGCTCCTGGCGATAGATTTTTCATCAGCACGCTTTTGGCAGTGAGCACGGGAGAACGGTGATTTTCCACTGTGTGTACACGAGGAGGCAGGACAAGAGGAAGCGGCAAACGGTAGTCGAGAGCGCTGTGCAAGCAAGGGACGGTTTATCTACGACCCTCCGGCACGTTCTTTACAGGAAGACACTTCGGCCAACAATATTTAAATATTGTTAAGCCGCGCGATACTTGGCATCGACACACAGGCCACTCCTGTCGAGGATACGCCATGGAGGACACGAACTCGTGGTTGTGAGTTGAACCTCCAAAAATTTCGGGTAGGAATGCGTCCTTCCCTAGAACGTCTAGAGGAAATGCACATGTTGTTCCGTTTGCAATTCTTACGATCCATGTTGAATGCAATGCGCTTATTACGATCAGGTAGGTAAAAAATATGAGAAAAAGAACTCAGGACGTTTCTTTTCCGACTTGTTGGCACGATGCAGTATATCGAGCAATAAATAAACCGATTTTTCAATCTTCATAAAGAAATTATCGCACAGCTACCAGTCCCGCTTTTAAACTCACCTGAAACGATCCCCAAGAAGTGGAGCATTAGCTAATATCAAGTCTTAACTTCAAGCATCGGATCTTTTAATTCATCATATTCAGGTTTGATCTTGCCAGGCATGTATTACATCCGCACACGAGATCGTTACCTCAAATACAACGCACACGAAGCCTCTTCGCATGCAAATCAATATCCAGGCCTGAAAAGCACGAAAGTCGAAAACAGGTTCAACCTGAGCGTTTACCTCGATCGGCTCACGTTCTCCAACGATTAAACAATCAACTTAGGCTCGCGTGCACGGCGAAGAAATCGTAAGATTAATAGCCAGCGTACGTTGACCGAATTCCAGGCAGGGCTGGGACTGTTACAAAACTAATGGCCCCGATGTAATAAAATATACCTCCGCGAGCAGTACATAAAACGGAGGCAAAGCCCGGCCACTTTAACGGGCTATAATTACCTGGGCCAAATTAAGGTATTCGCTCCCGTCCATCCGAACGCTTAATGCCGAAGATGATAATAGAAGTACAATTAGGATGAGGCAGGGCGCATGCTTTCGGTTTTGAGCAGCGCAAGAAGCTGGAGGGGCTCGCGTGCACGGGTAACGAAGTATTAAGATGATAGTGCGTCCTGGCACGGGCCATCAAAACGGCGGACTACCGTCTTAATAGCCGGAGATTTATAGTCCCGACGAGTCGACGCAGCGTCACGGCCAAAGGAGAGGTCTAGAGTCCGCCGTAACCTAACCCAAGCCAAAGCCCCGCATAGAAGGAAGGCTCGTAGGTATATATGTATATATATATATGTATATATATAGGGGACAGGGCGCGGTACGGAAACACGAGGAAACCCAAGAAGAACGAAGAAAGGTTTTGCCACATGGACACGGGGAGAAACGGAGAAGGGCGAAAGCGGGGGCGGAAAGGAGGAGAAAATCAAGAGGAACGAAGAAAAAACTTATCGTCCGCTCGGCCATCTGGGTGGTCCTGACTCTCAGGATCGGCTTTAGGAAATCGAACGACGCTATGAGGACGCCTAGATCTTGCCCGGAAACCGATCGTTATTTACCATTGGTTAAGTGCCGGGTCGTTCAATAAGTCCGCGGAGCGCCGTGTATTCGTCAAGAGTAAAACCGGAACTTCGATGTTATTTGAATATTTCATGTTTCTTAAGAGACTGCACCGAAAGTTCAATATTTTTTTATATTACCCTAAATAAAGTTTCGGGTTTCAGAAATCTGTGTGCTCAGTGGGTGCTGTATGGAACAAAAACACATGCGAATACGACTTTGTCGGCAACGTTAGAAGCGTTTTTCAACTTTTACACTCTTTTCGATATAGTACTCAGTTTAAAACTTTAGTTTAAAATCTTAAACTTTAATAAACGAAAACACTTTACTCTAAAACTTCGGTATAAAGTCTTAAACCTTTTAGTTCAAAATCTTTATCTTTTAAAGTCATCTTTACGACATAAATTTGTTTTTTGATTTCCGCTCCGCGAACTTACCGAACAAGCTAGTACAAGGAGAAGATTCAAGTTATCCGCGGCTTACACCGTATCCGATACAATCCGAGGCCTGGGACACGTACGAACGTCCGGTAATTGATGGATTTCGGACTTAAGCGGGACTATGTATCAAAAGCAGCATCGTCGTAAAATCTCTTTAATTAGCGCGGATCGCGGTTGATACGTCGCACGGAGACACACGCGCGGCGAGGACGGGACGTCGGCATGGAACGGGCACGCACGCGTGGATTTTAACTGCAGCTGCATTTTTGCGAATATTTTCAGAGACATTAACGTCTTAACGAGCACCAAAACAAGCCCAAAGGGAGGAACGGCGCGCACGGTGCCCTCTTCTTTTTCTTCGGTCCTCAGGGGCAACGCATGCTCGTACGTAAAACGCGTCGTCAAGACGGCAAGGCGTATAGCCCGGTGCGCTTGTCCTTACGGCCACTAAAAGTGTCCACTTAGTTGGGAATTATTTTATACCTCCGAACCCCGTGCGATCGGTCCGCCAAGATTGGCTTCGTTAAGTTTGCGTGCTGCGAATTTTTCTCAAAAATGATGCATAAAATTTTTACGGTGCTCCCCGCCAATAACGTTACACCCCTGCCTCTGCTCCGCCCTCCGCCTTTTTTTTGTAAAGGAAAGCAAGTGCATTATTCAACCGGTCGCAGATTAGGGCGCGTATTTAAGTACCAGGTAAGGTTAAGGCAACAGTGGTTGACACTGAGGAATTTTTTGCCTATTTGTCACGTAGCTCAGACTAAGTTTACTTTATGGAAAATTTATGATGAGCAGTCACTGCACAAACTTTTGTTTTATTATATTAGGACGAGTATTCACTCCTGATGGCGGTTGTAAAAAATTTGTTTCTTTTTTAAGTAAAATTTGATTTGATGGTTGATACTCAGCGAAAATAATAAATTTAGTAATCGACATTCTTTTGTTTTGGTAGTAGACATAGGCAGAAAAACCAATTAATGAACTAGCCTTGGTAATGTAAATAATACAAACTTGCAATACTTATGCATCTGTACATGATAACCAAGTCCTTAGCGATTTATATAAGAAAATACGAAAAAATCGCAAGAGTCACGCTCGGGTTTGATTAGCCGGTCGCAATGACACTTCTCAATGGCGGACTATGCGCAGTATTTCGCAATTAAGCCGCTGATCAGCGACATTGCAGAGACTAATAAGGTTTGACGTATTCCAGCTCGTGGTTTCCTTATTTATTTACTTTTTTTGAAAAAGTGTCGAGCACTGGTACGGTGTTAACTACTTTTACCTTACGTGACGTTCGTCAAACATTTCCGAAGAATCTAAAAAATCTGGCCTCCGTTAATTTATGCAAATGTAATTCTCCGCGCCGACCGATGGAATAACGTAAAAACGATGGAAGGTAATTAACGGCAGTACGTAATGGCGAGCATTCATTGAGCGATCGAAGAACTTTTTTTTTCGAAGCACGTGCGCCGTTTCCGCGTTCGCTTATCTGCTCTTATCGAGTATCCACGCACAAGTACTTTACGCCGGAATTTAATCAGTACGAATATTGATACGCGATGACCCATGTTGATAAGACAATGATGCGCGACAAATCAAAACGAGCGTAGCGCGTTATTATTGCCACTTAAAGTACTCGAGCGAGCGCTTTTGTTTCTGGCGCGCAGCTCTTTACACCGCCGAAATAAACACGCGAATCTCGCGTGGCTCGTCGCTGCACCGTACGAGCCAGCGTCTTGAAAACAATAATAGAGGACGCGCATCGCAAGGCTGATACGAGAGAAAAAGAAGACTATAGTAGAGTACAATCAGACTATTCCATATATCATACCGCCGAGCAATCGAACACACGTTGTTATTTCCAACGTCCGTGAAGTGTAATATCGGCCATTCCACGGATGTTTAGATACAATTTCATGAAAGATCATTTCGCGCATACTCCCCATTCCTTCGACTATCGAGTACCCGTGCAATTATCCCGCGGGAAGTACGTTAGGTACACAACATTCGAAGCCCGACGCGCATGAGGTAGCTCCGCGTATCTACAAAAAAAAAAAAAGAATCGCACGGATTTGCAATAAACCGATATTGACATGCCGTCGCGTTAATCGCACATGAGTCGTTCGCGGATTAAAACAAATGTACGGCAAGCGGCGCGCAATCTGGTCGGCATTATCGCTAATACTTCCATACCATATAAGACGTCCTCCTTATCAGGCGCACTCTTTTAATCCTCGAGGATTTTCATTTCCTTAAACAGTCCGGAGTTACCGCGTCCCGAAAACTTCCGCGCTTATCGCCAAAAATGGCCGCGCAAAGGACCACCGGCGTAGCCAGGGCACGTTCGGCAGTCCCTCTGTTACATTATACTTTACACATTCGCCATGGAGGGGGGGGGGGGGGGGGGGGGGGGGGGGGGGGGGGGGGGGGGGGGGGGGGGGGGGGGGGGGGGGGGGGGGGGGGGGGGGGGGGGGGGGGGGGGGGGGGGGGGGGGGGGGGGGGGGGG